>CAMOHE010051074.1:11626-52756 GCA_946598075.1 Artocarpus hirsutus
GATTGCACCATTAAAGGTCATGAAAACAAGCCAACGGATAAAATAAAACAATCAGACATCTGCAAAATTTGGTAAATATGGGAAACTAATTGCACAAAGTCAACACTAAACTAAAACATGGACAATTATGGAAACAAAAAAATGATCCTTAAACAAACATAATCGATAGCAATGATGTGAATAAAATGAGTACAATCAAGGAAAAATAGCAAACTGTTAATATTAATAAACCATATTACTATAAATATGGAAACGTATAACAATGCCCAAATAAATAAAAAATATTCCCTAAAATTATACATTTAGGCATAATGGGCATTTTAAATCACCAAAATTTAAAAAATAGATGGTGTTGTAATATTGTTTAGAAGTAGATAATTTTAGACTCAGTAAGTTTAAAATAGACACTTTATATAAGTACTTCTTTAGTTATTTTGAATTTGGATTCCAGCCTATTTCTAAACAAATTTCATATTACAAGAGTAGAATACTTATAAATAACGGATCAAAGTTACACAGTACTTACAGTGTTTTGAGGTGTATTTGAGGTAAAGGATAATTGCTGAATAATGTTGCTTGCCAGGATTTCGAATGAGGACTCGCAAGAATAATGAGGGAAAAACATGAGGAAACATAAGAACATTAAATAAGGAAAGTACTAGGGTGAAAGTATCATGATGTTTACGAGAGAGTGTGGGAGAAAAACATTGGGAATAAGGAGACAAAACTTTATATATATATATAAAGTTAACATGATATTTTTTTTAACTTGAAGCGGATTAGATATCTTTAGGCTATGCTTGCAACTATATAAAATAATGTGATTTTCAATTAAAGGAAAAAGTAATTTTAAATTTGTTATTAAAACAATGTTTTAATCTATTTTTGACCACATTGTTATGTTTTTTTGCTTATTTTGTAATATTCTCACAGGAATAAGTTGTCAAAAAATTAAGCTTGAAGAATAGTTGGGATTATATGATCACCATAAAAAGATATTGAGGGTGAATGAAGGAGCTTTAAAGAGCAAAAACTGTATTTGTAATTATTTAAAATAAAAATGGTATTTGTGACAACGAGAACAAGCAACGGCCCTGTTCTTTTTTTAAACAAAAAGAAAAAAAAAAAGAAAATATCATTTGAAAACATGTTCGTTAGTTTTCGTTTTTCTTTTTCGTTTTTTTAATCAATTATCATTTTTTAAAAATTTCTGAAAACAAAAAAACAACTCTAATAAAACAGCGGCTCTTCGTGGACGAAGACGCGAAGCTCAGAGCGGCTCTTCATCGACAGAGACTTGAAGCTCACAGCGGCTCTTCATTGACGGAGACGCAAAGCTCACAGCGGCTCTTCATCGACGGGGACGCAAAGCTCACAGCGGCTCTTCATCGACGGAGATGTGAAGCTTGCGATGTAGTCTGCACGTGAAGTTTGATCCGTTTGCGGCTGTGTGCGATCGATATCTTCATCAGAGAAGAGAGCGTGTAATGGTAGACTAACAGCCGGTTAGCTGTCACGCAAAGAACCGTCACACCAGAAGAGACGGAAATAGAAGATTTTATCCAGAGAGGAGACAAGAGAAGGGAAAAGAGAGGGATGACGTGAAGAGAGAGAGGCGTCCAAGAGAGAGAAGAGAGCGAGAGGAGAAAAAAGAAAGAAGAAAAATGGAAGAAAACAAAACCAAGATAAATGTTTTAGAATTAATTTTTAGGATAAAATAAAAAAAGCAAATATTTTTTTAAGAGAATCTAATATTTACAACACTTAAAAAATGATTTTTTTAAAAAATGATATTTATTGCTACAAGTTGCATGGATTGTGGCATTTACTGCAAATTTTCTTACATTTTATCATGAGGCCTCTTGTTGGCCTTTATTTAATTTTGTTGGTTCGATTCTGGCCTCAGCTTCTGCCCATTGGTTCGACCCTAATATCAACCCCAGCCCTTAGAACAATCTAACTCTGAACCCAGCCTCAACCCCAATCCGATATTGACTCAAGTCATCGGTCATGTTTTTGTCTCGTCGTTTTGATTCTAAAGTAAAGTACAAGTCAGTAATATTTTTGTTTTTGTTTGTTTTAAAAAATATGTAACAAAATTTGTTTTTAAACGTATTTTTTTTAAACTAGAAAATAAATATGAGTTTTTTGTTTAAATAAATAAAAAATAAAAACAATGAAAAAATATTTTTGTTTTTCTACTTAAAAAATAAAAAATAAACAAAAATGATACCAAACAAACTCTACGTTAAGAAAAAGTGTTAACATATTTTTGCTCAAATTGTTATATTTTTTATTTGTTTTATAATAGTTCCACATTGGAGATAAATGAATCATAATCAGTCCCTGACCTATATAAATAGGGCCTACTTCCTTGAGTGTATATCAAAGAACTTTAAAATGGAGAGTTAAAGTGATTTTATTTTATCAGCAAGTGTGGAAATATTTGTTCAACAAAAGTTTAAAGCTTGAAACCAATTATCAAAGAGATATAATATGCAACAGGTTTCAAACTTAAATCCAAAACAATTACAAATTATGCATGTAAGGAATCCAATTTGAGGGTTAACTCCAAAAAATCATAGAATCATGCAAGGGTTAACTCCATAAAATCATAGAATCATGCAAGGGATTCCAATTTGATCAGAAAATCAATAATATAAAATGAAAAAGAGAAAAACAACAACATGTTTTGGAGATTGTTCTTAATTTTCGGGCTTAACTCCAAAAATCATATAATCAAGGATTCCAATTTGATCAGAAAATCAATAATATAAAATAAAAAAGACAAAAAGTAACAAGTTACGTGGTTTCAACATCGTCTCCTAGATTTATGGAGAAGCACCAAAAATTCTTCTTCTCCTTCTTCTTCTTGAAAACTCTCTTCTCTCAATCTCTCAAAGCATGTCTGATGCCTGAAAACTCTTTCTCCTCTCAATCAATTTTGGCTCTCACGACTATTTTTATAGTTCTCTTATTTACACGTGTACAAAAGAAATGGTCCTATTGGCTACCCATAATACCTGAGACAAAAGATTCCTGTGAGTTTTGACTGTGACTTGCCCTGTCAACAATAAATTATAAAAACGACAGACTAATCTCTGAAACGACAGCCACCTGAAAAAAAAGAGAGTAAAGGCTTGTATTATTTGATTACGTTGCTATTTAGCCCAAAAAATTCAATTAGGTGCTTAAAATTTTTTAACTCTAAGTCTTCATTCTTTTTTTAAAGTTTTAATTTCTTTTTCAATTGAAAAAAACTTATATCCTTTTAAAAAAATTCAAATGGGTGTTCAAATTTTCATTCATGTTGATATTAAATCTAAATGTGGTGTTTGAAAGCTGATATAACTTAATACATATTTTGGATTGTATTTGTGCTTTAAGAATGGTTTAGTCATTAAAAAAATAAATCAAAAAAGTTAAAAATTGATGGTTTTTCAAATACAATAAATACTTTTTTAATTTAAAAAACCCAAAAACAAATATCGTATTTAGCTAAAACATAAAAGTTTTTTTTGGTATTCTCCTATTCAAGGTTAATTTATCATCATCTGAAAAAGATTAATTTATGAGAGAAATCCCAAAAAAGCAATTGTTTACAACATAAAAGGAGTTTTAAAATTGTTTACTGCATAAAAATCCTAGAATTCTAAGTTTAAAAAAAAAAAGAAAAAAAATAGAATGTGTGCCTTGTGGTTTCGCACTTTAAAAGACGCTGATAGTCGACCGTTGAATCTTTATACACACTCTCGCTTCTAATAACGGTCTTTTCCCTCATTTGCTCTCTGAAGAAAAACCCGCTTTTTCTTCTTTTTCTTCTTCTTCTTAATCTACTGTGATTCTTGGAAAAATATTCTGCGATTTCACAATGGGAACCAATCGAGGGTCAAAAGCTTCGTCGGATCGTCAAAATTGGAACAGAGTTTTTAACGGTCTGGTGAAGATGTTGCAGACCCAACAAGGGCAGCTCGAGACGCTCGCCAAAGAACGGAAACTTCTCGAAGACCACATTAGAATGCAACACGATCGATGGGTCTCCGATGTGCGCCTCCTCGAAGAGCAAATCGCTCAGGTAATTTCATCAATATTCCCTATTTCGAATCATAAATTAGGGTTTTGGTTTGGGGAATCTTACCGTTTTAGGGTTTTCTGAAAATCCTTTTTTTGCTCTTAATTTGTCATTCAGGCGAAAGGAGATTTGTTAGTTCAAGATATGGCAGCCTCGCTTGAGGCGGCCAAGTCGGAATTGGTCAAGGGTTTGAATCAAAGAGAGGCGTATCTGAACAAATTGAGACTAGGTTTGTCTTTCTATCTTCATTGATGCTTAAAGAAGTTTCCTTGACTGGTGTAATGTGTTTAGGTTGTCTTTAATTTGACGTCTTATTGTTTAGTTTGCGTAAATTTCGCCTTGCAATGAAAAAGCACGAAGACAACTTGGGGTTGAAGTGTTTTTGGCTTAAAATTGAAACAGAAATAAGATTTGCTTTTCAAGAAAGTGCATGTAAATTTTTGTTTATGATAATTATGAAGTGACAGGAATAGGTATGCAAATGTTTTCACTAAAGAGTTTGATTTCCATAGAAAGATAACACAGAGCCAACTGCCTATTTCGTCCTTGGGTTTTAGATTCATACTGTCACAAAGTGAATAGGTGACATTTTATAAGTACTTTGAAATAGGATTAAAATAATGAAGTTGCTTCTTCATAGTCGAACTGTGCCCTATTCCCTAAGTTATTTACTTTTTTATTGTGCAATGGTACTTGAATGAAGACCAGACTGATAGGGATCTTGTGTATCTTAGAGGGAAGGTGGTAACTTCGCCTAGGATTAAGAAGAATATACTTTGTTTTCACTTTGACTTTAGCAATCAATTTTTATTGATCTTCATTTGCCCCTTTATTTGCAGGGTATGCAGAAACTGAGTTGGAAGATTTTAAAGGGTTGCTTGATTTATTATCCAAGAAATGCTCTGATCCAAAGGTATGATTACAGCTTTTCAATGAAATTTTGTACTTCGATTTCCCAAAACATTGTTTTGAGGTTCTTAATGTTTGCAGGGTGGAGGCAGGGACAGCAATAAAAGATCTTCAAATGCAAAGAACTTAGATCAGCGTTCTGAAAATCTTGAAACTGAACTTAGGAGGTTAAAGCAGGAATACAACAAGTTTGCATTGGAAAAGGATACCGAGGTATCTGCACTTGTGGCAGAGAAAAAATTTGTGTGGAACCAATACAAAATTCTGGAAACTGATTGTGCAAATAAGTTAAAGAGAAAGAGTTCTGAAGTCGAACAAGCAGAAGAGAAGGTTCGGAAACTTATAGCTGGTATGGAGCAATTACAGTCGTCAAATGATGAAAAAGATGCCAGAATTGCCAGATTAACAAGCCAATTGACTGAGACGAGGGAAGAGTCAAACAAATTCAAGGATGAAGCCTGCAGACTCTCACAAGAATTAGATATGCTGAGAAAGGCCAGTAGTAGTTCTGTTACACCTGTCTTAACCCATTGCACTACTAGGAAAAGGCATTCCAACAGCAGCATTATACTGAGGAAAGAGCCATCTGCTGGACAAGCTCAAAATTCTATAGAGGACGTTGAAAAGGTACCTAAATTTATTGTGCCAGATTCTTCTTCTTTTTTTCTTTTGATTCCTGTTAAAGTTTTATCTTGCTACTGTATATCCTAAAATGAGTTGGATGATAGCCTAAGTGTGTCTCTAATTTAGTCTTGTTGACTTATTTAACTTGAAGAATTGTATGTATGCATCAATCGATCAAACTTGATGTTTTAAGTGATATTTTCTGGATGACCAGGGTGGCAGAAGATCAAAGAGAAAGGGGGATGATGTTGCATTCACGTCAGAGAGTCCCAAGTTATTATCAGCTTCATTTAAAGTTCCCAAATTGAAGAATCCATCTCCCCTTGTGAGATTATGACCCACTCAACGTTTTCTAATCAGCAGTCAGAAATGTTCTTTTTTTTTCCCTGCTGGAAGAGTCAGAAATGTAATGTGCTTGTGTTCCTTTTCTTTATTTTTCTTTTGATGATTTTTTTCATGTAAATTTTGTGTTCAGTTAAAGCCTAGGCCAAATTTTTTTTGAGACAAATTTTAATTCACTTCTTAAAAAAATGGTCACATTGTGTAATTTTTACTTTTATCTTGTATTATTATTAATATTATTAATATCTTTCTTTGATTTTGGAGTCGTCATCCGGATATCTTCAAAAAAAATGTTTTCTTATATTATTATATTATCTTTCTGTGGATTTCTCATTTGGATACCTTTAAGACAAAATCATGATTATTTCGTTTTCTCTGAAACTATAACGGCTCTTTGTCGGACCAAAACATGGATTTAGAAACGGCATGGGGAAAGTTTCTTGGCACGGAGCTTCAGATTTTTGCCTGTCGACAACGTGTGGGATATTGGGGACAATATGGAATTGCAATTTTTTTTTTAATATATGAATTGCAAACTTTTAACGTATGTGCCGAATGCAAAAACTTTATGCATTGCCTTTAAAAAAAATGCATTTCAATTTGAGTTTTTTAGTCCCCAAATATGGTAAAATCTCTGTAGATTCTTGACTTTAAAATATCACAAGAGAAGTTTTCGAATTTTAAGCGTATTCATCCGGTTGTTAAAATTTTAATGGTAAAAAGCATAATTTTTGTCTCCTTAACATGTAAAATTACAAAAACAATTTAACTTTTACTCAACCGCACAAAATGCTGTCATACCTTTTTTTTTTTTAGAGATTTTAAAAGTAAGTCAATCCAATTGACAAAATGACTTCTTCGGAACAATTTTATAGATCCGACGTTAGTTATGAAAAAAGTTCAAAATAGAATTTAACTTATGGAGTGATAAAAATAGGATTAACTATAAAAATTAAATAGAAGACAACTTAGATCAAGGAGTTAAGTATAGAAAATCATATTTAGTATGTAATTTCAGACATAACGTGGTAATGAATCTTTACACAACTCCACCACAAGTGGAGAGTTTCATAAATCTCCCCACTCTAAATAATATAAAAAACAATAAAAAGAGCACATTTTACGGCTAATTGTATTTGATGAGTCTAATCCAGTAAATCATAATTAACATATGATTAACAAAGAAAGAAGTACATACATTCGGTTAAACAGAAACTGAAAACAGTAGTTTTATCTGTTAATCTGTCATAAACTATTAAACACAACTAATAAATATGCGACACTTCTATCATCATCATCGTCATCATCATCGTGACAAAACCCATAAACTCAATTTGTACACACTAACTAATGGGAGGCCCAAATAGGAGGCCACCACTTGGACTGGAAATAAGACTGGTAAGAGATCAACACCACAACCACAACCAACAGAACCACCACACCCCACGGCGAGCCGCCGCCTTCCGAGACCGTTTCACGCTTCGTCCTCGGCCTCACCAACAAAACGGTGCCGTATTTGGTCACCGAGTGCGCCACAAAGATCAGAAGCAACGGCAACAACAGGAGGAAAAGCCTGAAGCCGATAGCGGTCGTACGCATCTGTGACTTGTAGTTTGCGTACGACGAAATGGACAGCAAAACGACAACGATTCCGACGATTGCCAAGAGAGGAAGAGGGGGTGCAGTTAGCGAGGCAAGAGTTCGTTCCGTCCATCCTAGTTTCCATGAGGAACCGCTTCTATATTCCCTTATTAACCAACCCATTTTTTGCTCCTGTGTTGTAAATCTCTTTTTTCTTCCCCCTTTTGCGCTTATTATGGTTATCTTTATTGTTCGAGTTCGGAGGGTGTGATATATATAGGGGAGGTGTTATGCAATATTAATGGGTTTGTGCGTTTGCTTTGGCATAAATTCTGGGTTCTATAGATTCCACAATCTTTATTCATAACCGACCTTTACTCTGCACCGATTGGGTTGGGATTGATGCCTAAACAGGGATGTGATATATATATATATATATATATATATATATATATATTCTTGTTAGAGTATGATGACCCGAATTTAGTTTGGTCTAATTTAAAAAGTTTGTGATGCTACAATTGTAATGAAAAACAAAAGTGAGATTTTTTATAAAATATGTGATGGTAACTGAGGGATCGGGCTGCTCTAACTCACTATTGTTCTTGCCGGGAATGCAGAGGTGGATCCCGCAGTATAGATCGTTGTTTTTAGGCCGTTTAGTTTATATTTTTGAGCTCATAGGGTTCTGTCTATACCTTTATATATGATATATTGCATTAAGGTTTTATCAATTAGCTAGTTTTAGTCTCTCTAACGTCTTCATTGTAATCTTCACGAGTTTAGTGATTTTTTTCTCCTCTATCGATAGTTTTTCTCGTTTTAAATTTTCATATAAATTTTGTGTATGTTTTTATTTTTTATTTCTATCGCCCTGTTTTCTTAACATTTCTTTTCTATGAGGAATTGTTTTATTCGAGAGATTTTTTTTTCCTTTCAAAGATAAACTCTCATTTGGTGTTGTAAAAGACGCATAAACAGGAAGGAATATATTCGATCTTAACTATTCATGGAAGGTTTGTCATGGGATAGGAGGTTTGTCAAAAGTTTAGATGTGTTGTGTTTAACAATTAGGTTTCTAACATAGTTTCAATTATTCATTATATAAAACTCTTATACGTTATATTATAAAATATAAAAAAATATATATCATAAAATAAAATTTTTATATATTATAATATTTTAATTTTTTAACTTTTAATTTCAACCTATTTCACCTTACTCGTACCCACAACATCTTTTAGATTATGCCTCTCTTTTCTTTTTTTCTTTAAAGGACAATCTTTTAAGGATAAGATTATCCCGCATGATAAAAAGGATAGGCTTGTTGTTTGAGAGAATGCCGTCTGGTAGAGTCGAATAGCGAAAAGAAAGAACTTCTCAAAAAAAAAATATATATTGGAAGAATATTTTTTGGAGTGGAAAAGAATATTAGATTGTTTGGAAGGGATAGAATTAGAAAATAAAGAAGTTAAAAATCTACCATTTTCAAAAAGAAAATCTATAAGACTCATTGTTTTTGAATCTTTTGTACTCTATGAAAAAATAAAATAAAGAGTAATTATTTCGTAATTTTTTGAGGGAGTAATTATTTTGTATTTAATTATACCTCATTCATTTACTTTGTATAACAGGCACATGGGACCTACTTTCCTGTCAAATATAGTGTAACAAAGGCATTGGTGGAATGAGAACGTGACTCGTACTTGCTCTAGAAAATTCTGAATCACATTTGTCTTATTCCTTTGGGACTTACATTAATTTTTTTTTTTTTTTGGTTGAGAATTTATGCATCCCTTGAAAATCAACCAACTCTTTTCTCAAAAAAAAAAAAATCAGTTAAATATCATTCAAAATTTCAAAAATAGAAATAAAAAATCATCCAACACCCCAAAATCTCCTCTCTGACCAAAGGATTTGCATGAATACCCACGCATAAGATAGCGTAAATCTCTGAAGCCCGGCCCAAACTTCAATTAAACCAAAACATGCCCATTTAATGGGCCCAAGTGGGCCAAACTGGAGTCAAACTGATCCGTTATTTGGACCAATTAGCAGACATTCTCCTCAAGCCTGGTTCTGAACAACAATGGCTTCCTCGTTTTAGTGTTCCTGAAAACAACAATCTCGTCTGCAGCAACGGCACAATTTTTTTCTTTTGCGAACTCATAACGAAGCACTTTTTCCTAGTTTGAAATTAAAACTACGATCACAAAAAGACAACAAAAGACGAATTTGATAACTTTTTTTGATTTGGGAAAAATTCTCTTCAAAGCTTACTTTTTTTTTAATTTGATTTTGCGGTGAGTTTCTCGTTCATTTGATATAGCGAAAAAATGCCGTCGGAGGATACGAAGCCGGTGAAGATGAAATCGGATGTGAAATATGAAGAAGGGGACGACGAGAAGAGCCTGTTCTCGATCATGGAGAACGGCAAGAAGAAACTTGCAAATAGCAATGCGAATTTAACTGCAAAATCGGCGAAAGTGAATAAAGAAGAGCCCCTAGATTACGATTCCGATAGGCCCATTCGGGCACGCTCAAGGGAATCCAAAGTTAAGAAGGAAGAGAATGCCAATGACGACGACGAAGATGAAAAGCCACTCGCAGCAAAGAGGGGCTCTACCGCTAAGCCTCATAAGGTTCCTCTGACTTGATTTTGTGGTTCAAGATTATGTACATTGTAAAGGAATGTGCTTTTCTGGGGAATGTAGTAGGTTTCTGAATGAATTGGTGTGGTTTTTGTGTGTTGATTTTGGGAATAAAGGACTTGAAGAAGAAGAAGAAGGAGAAAAAGGAGGAAGAGAAGAAGAAGAATACGGCTGCGGAGCAGAAGAAGAGGGAGAAGAAAGTTTATGACTTGCCTGGTCAGAAGCGAGACACTCCTGCGGAGGTACTGTTTTTTTGTTCGGGAAAAGAAGAAAGGGTTTTCTTTTTGGCAGATGATTGTTTTTAATTATGTTTCTATTTTGGGTGTAATTGTGTCGTAAATTTCTGGGATTTCAGAGAGACCCGTTGAGGATTTTTTACGAGACGTTGTACAAACAAATTCCACACAGCGAAATGGCACAGTTCTGGTGAGTGTTTTTTTTAATAGTCTTTGAATTTGTTTTAGTTATTCTTTCCATAGTTGCGCATTGAATTTGATTCTTTGAGGAGCGCAACTATGGAAAGAATAACTAAAACAAATTCTTGAATTTGATTCTTTGAGGAATAACGGAAAACTGAAATTTGGAAGCTTTTTATCTCCTTTAAGTAATGCCAAATGCTTTATGCCAACTAGAAGGAGAATTAAGGTCCTGATCATGTACGCACACACCCCATGGCTGCTTATGTAGAGAAACAGCCATCTGATAACCATTCTGGTCGAATTTTTAGGTTGTAATTTGTAAAGAATGAAAAGGGCCAATGCTTTTGAAGAGGACCATACCAAACTCCGGTTTAATAACAAATACATGGTGAATAAATAAAGGAAGAAATAAAGGCAACTATCATTCGACAATGGATAACTCCCGTGTTTAGTTTCTGAATCTGTCACGTGCATTGTGGATGATTCTCATGTTTTTGGATCCGTCTAGTCATGTTAATCCTTTAAAAGCTTTACTTGATTCATGCCACTTGTTGAGGTTTACAGAAAATTCTCGATCTTCAGATCAATACCACAACAGAACAATTGCCAAGCACACACTGACAAAACCGATCGCACCATTGGGTGATTGGAAGAAAATTGAAAAGCTTCTTTATTGCTGATCTTTCTCTCTGATGTCCTTGAGAAAGAATTCTCATATCTGTTGCCCTCAGTTTTTTTCATTAATAAGGAACTATTAGAAAACTGTGTGTTCAAGAATTTCTCTAGAGAGTACAAGTTGTTTAATATGCTATTCGTCCCTTAGTCACCCTTTTACACAATTGATTAGTTTTATACACCATTAACTGCTTAATTCTGATTTAATCCAGACCAACTAATGTTCCACATCGGCAACACCACTTTGGCATCAATCAACGCCCATCTCAACTAATGCCACTAGACTTGTCACATATATTGGCGCATAATTTCTGAACCTGAGCATGCTTTCGTTCTATTTTAGCCTGCAATTTACCCTTAGCAATGTGCATTCCTGGCAATACTTGTAATGATTCGAATTAGATGTTTAGCACTCTTTCTTTATCAGTCTTCTTGATGTAGTGAAATGATAGAAGTTCAATTTGACTTTTGCAATTTGTGTCTATTGGTCATTTATATGAGTAAACTATGTGTTTTATACAATTGCAGGATGATGGAGTGTGGCTTGCTTCGAGAAGTGGAGGCTAAGAAAGTTTTCGAGAAGAAGCAGAAGCGAAGCCAGCAGCAAAAGTTCAGTTCTCCGACGAAATCTGTGAATAACACTGTATCTGCTACAGTTAAGAAGACTCCCTCTTCCCTGTTGTCTTCCAGTAAAAAGAATTCAACAGAATCCAAAGATCCTCCAAAGCTAAGTAAGAAGCGGAAGATTGGAGATGCAAATTCTGACAATGATTCCGATGATGACTTCCTCATAAGCAAAGCGATGAAGAAGAAACAAGTAACTTAATTGTTTTGGTGCTGAACCTACAGCAGCTATCAAATTGTTTTACCGTCACATGGTAGCATTTGAAATCAATAATTTAACTGATTGACATGTTGCCAGCTCAAATGTTTTAGTTGATCTAACTCTTGATATTTTCACTAGGTTTTCCCACCTCTAGCTGAGTTGTAGTGAGAGATTAGAAAATTGTTTACCATAGCATGGTAGCATTTGAAATCATGAATTAGCTGATCGATTTGTTGGCAGCTCAATCTTTAATTTACTGATATTTTCTATTAGGTTTTCCCACCTGTAATGAGTTTTATAACGTGTTTGGTAAAATCAGTTCTACCTAAAACTTTTTGTTGTTATAAAGCTTTCATATGCTATAGTGTCAAGAAAAATAGAGCTACAATGTAAGTCTCTCATGCTATAGTGTTTTTACCCAAAAATTGGTTCAAACTATTAGTCACTTAGCAAAAACAATACTTTCTTTCAGTGAAGCAAAAACAACTGTTTTGAATTGCAGTATATCCATTTATTTGAGTTTTCCTTCAGTTCAGCCTATTTACAGAGTGAACATCTACTGGGACAATCTATTGGAGAAAGTTCTACTTGGAAAATCTCTAATATAGCAATCTGATATCGCAGGAAAGAAATGAAGATGAAAGTTATAGTTTATAACTTTTTTTTTTAATTTTAATTTTTTAAGGGGTTCTTGTAGGGTTCTTCAAGATTATATTTTGAAGTTTGAACAATAAAGCAACAGATCGCTAGCCACACGCCGACGTCCGTACAATGAAAATCTGTTGTATTTTGTATTTTTCATCTAAAGATTTTTTTTTTTTAAATAAAAAGAGAAAGAAAAGTCAAAGTCCCGTAGCTTCCATATTGGGCTCACATTTTGAATATGAACTTTTCTCCACTGAAAGGACAGAGTCAACATTTCTCAAACTTGAGTCTAAGCAGCAAAAATCACAAACAATATACAAATATCAAAAAGACATATTATTATAAACAAAAATCATAAGAACACGTTTTATCGGCTTATATATATATATATATATATATATATATAGTCTATGCCTATTTATCATACGACTTAAAAAATTGTTTTCAAAAATAAAAATTTTCTTCTTGTTTGAGATTTAGTTAATGTTTTCTTAGAAGAATTTTAAATAATAAGGTGATAAAAAAAATAATTAAATAAAAAAAACACATTGCTATATCTTTCTTTATAATAAATCCCAATACGAACCAAACTTACACCCAAAACCCCTGTCCAACATCGACCCTTTACCCTGAACTCACACCAACCTCCTCACTAACTTTAAACTAAAACTAATAGGGTGTTTGAGAAGTGTGATTAGAACATAAATTTTTAAATTAAAAATTATAACATGTGAAAACTTTATATTATAGTTTATTTTTTTAATTATTGTAACATGTGATAATTATTATAGTATATAAGAACTTCACACTATAATAACTAAAAGTTTTTATTAAAACTAATTTTGTCAATTATTTTTAAGCTCTAGCTGCAACCTTGGCTCTGCCTTGCCTCTCCCAGGAAGCCAAGAAAGATATTCAAAATAAATAAAGCTAAAAAATTGTTTTCAAAAAACAAAAAAACTATCATCTCGAGTTGGGCTTTTTGAGATGTGAGAGAAGAAAGTAGACCCTACATGTAAGTGGCACTCGCCTATTACTTGACAACATGACTCATATTAGTAGGGCCGTATGAGCTATTCTTAAGGGTGTTCATTAGTCGGTTTTGCCTGACGACGATCGTTTGGAGAATTACAAACCAAGCACTAGCCGATTGTAAAAGAGGTTCGGTTGGTTTTGGAGCGAGAGCGATGATGATTGGCTTGTGACGGTCAGTTTTAGACAATAGTATACAGCCAAATTATAAATAGTAACCTATCGGTAACATACTTGGTTCTACTTTTTTTTTTTTTCTCCCACAATCTAATGTATTAGATGATTTAATACCCAACAATTTGAGAACCGTAATGATAAAGTAAATTATTAAAAAAGCAAACAAATTTGTAAGAAAATTCATCATTTAGTAATAAATTCTAAAATTTTAAAGTTCAGACATGATATCATGTTTAGTACATGATATTTTATCATAATTTATATTGATATGTAGTCTAAAAGAAAAAATTGATAGGAAACTAAACCGATGAGAAAATCTCATTCAAAGATGAACCGCTCACTTTGTAGGTGGTCGGTTTTCCTATCGGAACCAATTTTTCAATTTTTTGATCGGTTTGACAGTTGGTTTCGGTCGATTGTTCTCTTTTTGGTTCTTTTAAACAACCATAACTACTAATTCGTATATACAAATCTTTCTCAGTGCTCTCTTTTATTTGACTTGAGTTTGTTAGGATGTGAGGGAGGAAAACCCAAGAGATGTTTCTAGGACCCCATTTGTTTCGAATATTCAGCTAACTCTTTATATTTAAATTTTCAGAATTCTTTGAATACATGTTTGTTTTTTTTTAAATTTAAATCAATGAATCATTTGAATCTAAATTTTCAGAATTTGAACCCCTAAATTCTTTAGATTCGGATATATTTTGCTATAATAGAAGTTAAAATTCTCTCTTAATCATAACTTCTTCATTTGATATCTGATTGTGATAATTTTCTTCATTGTGTTCTTAATAAAGAGAGAAATAAATTAAAATCTATATTGTATATTTTTTAGCATCATAAACATTAAGATTTTATTAGATTTATTAATAAATCAAAAACTTTTTCCGCTATTATCCAAACACAAATTTTAATTTTATTTCTTAATCAGATTAACAATTTACATGCACATTCAAACGTCAATTTAAATAATAATTGAAATCATCAATTTAAATCATATAATTTAAATTAAAAAAATCTAAATCAATACAATTCTAATATATTTCAAAATCCATTTGAAAATCTGTGACATAACTTTCTTTGCATTCTTTTCCCTTCTTAAAACTATAACACCCTACGCGCAGGTGCACAGTGCACCCAATCACGCAGGCGCACTCACACGGTTACGCTCTCGACTCACTTACACCTATTAAAATCCGAACAATAAAAAAGGCCATGATAAACCCTAGAGTAACCTCAATCTTTACCACTTGACACGTGTCAATTGCCACACCCTCGCCATCGTTATTTGTCATATAAACCCCTCTCAAAAAAAATAAAAAAAAACCCCGTCTCCAAGCAAACTATTTCTTCCGTTCCTCTCACCCAATCCTCTGTGTTTCTCTCTCTACACTCCTCTCTCGCCCTTCTCTCTCCCTCTCTCTATTTATCTTCCTCTCTCTCTGTGCGTTCGGTATTGCTTCTAGTCTTCTACTTCTCAGTACATGGTCTCAAGGGCAACAAAGAAACTCGTAAAACAAAGCTAGTAAGGAAAAAAGAATGGCGGGCCACGAGCTAACCACTGACTTCGCCAACGACGAGATCGAAGTCGCCGGAATCTTGCTCCAGCTTCCTCGCCTAATTCTGGGACGCGAGTTGTTCCCTGATCTTTTTTCCTGTTGGGGATCCAAGAAGAGGAGATCTACAACCAACAACAACAACAACCAGGCTTCTCAGGCCGCCGTCGTTCCTCCGCCGCCAGAGCCGTCGTCCGCGCCGCCGGAGGATCGCGAGGACAGGCGTCGTACGGAGAAGGACAAGGACAAGGCCACAAGCCCCGCGACGCCGCTTTCGTTCTCGCCCAGTGAATCGGACGAGAGGCGCAAGCCCTCGAAACGGAAATCCCAAAAGGTTTGCATTGTTTTCTTGAAAAATTTCCGTCGAACTTCTGGTTTTTCCTCGCGGTTTTCACTTTTCACAATTAGTTTTTTTTTTACCCAATTCTGTAAAATCCAAAATTTATTTTTTGGGTGGGTTTTATTTACGAGTTCTGGTTTCTGACTCTAATGGTCTTGGTCGTTTTTTGATGGTGTAGACAAAAGAAGAATGGTTGGAGATCATAAAAGTGTTAAAGGATCGGAGGGAATTGTTGAAAAAGGTGAATTTTTGGTTTGTCCTTTTCTTGAATTTTACTCTGTACTTCACATTATCTTCTCCTTTTTGGGGGGTTTTTAATTTTATTTTCTCTATTTTTTTTTTTTTAATCTTTTTTCCTCTGTGAAAACCTTAAACAGGAAGTAGAGAATGTAAGCCGTTATTATGACAAGCTAAAAGCTTTTAATTTAGAGTTAAAAGCGAGGAAAGAGGAGGTACTCCTTCATAACTCTTTTAATTTTCTTAATTTTCCCTAATTTTCTTAATTTTCTGATTTGATATTTTTAGTTTCTTCTTTTTCTTTTTCTTCGGAACTCTTTTAATTCAGTTACCCCTTTTTCACAGCTAATGGCTAGAGGGCTTAAAAAGGAAACGCCACATTCGAAAATCGGTCAAGGCGTAAATCATGCGATAGAATTGGGGGGCCAACCCAAGGAATCAACGCCTTCTTCTGAGTTTCATCACACACCGTTCATCACAGATCAAGCGGTTCAAACGATGGGAGTAAACGAGAATCTCCGGTTCTTGGCAAGCCATAATATTCCTTCATCGCTATTGAGCAGTGGATTCGGTAGGAATAATAATAATCAAGTGAGTGCAATCCCACTGGGTATTCCTGATCTTAACGTCTCGGCAGAGGAGTCTGATGTGATGGACTGTTTTCAGCCGTACGATTTATCCATGGCTAACAAAAATCTGAGTAGGGCAATGGCTAGTGAGGCAAGACGGAGGAGAAGACAGATCTGCAAGGGAAAGACTTCTGTTGCCGCCGATAGGCTACGTTATCCCTGTTGACTCAGATTTTTTGGGCTAGAATCCGGATGACTGATTTTGTTTCCATATTTTATCTCATCTTTTTTTTTTTGTTCTTAATTCTTAAAAATGCCACAAAAGGCGTAGTCAGTGTAGTATTTAATTGTACGAAATTCAGTTTAGAAAATAGAAAGCCTACAAATTTTCTTTTCTTTTCCTTTTTTTCTAACGAAATCTTTTTAGTTGGTGTTTTAGTTTTAAGCGGGCGGGATTAGCATAGGAAAATAGCACTTTTTGGGTTAAAAAACATCAATATCATAGCAAGGGGCCTAGGAGAATGGCGACTAGAGTTCAAGGAAGAGAGAGACTGAGAGTTATAGACCTTTGCCTCAAAAGTGTTCAAAATACTCATTCCATGCTCACATGTTATGTCAGTGTTCAAACTTCAAAAATGAGAATGAAATATGACGAGTGATTTCGTATGCTTTGAGTATGTTCAATTTTACTTTTTAAAACTTGCATGTTTTGAAGGATAATAAAAACCATTTTTTATTTTAACATATGAAAATTTTACATTATAGTAATTTTTTTTATTGTTATTGTAGCATGTGAGAGTTTTTTACTGTTTATAATTAAGTTTGTGGTAAAAAAATAAAATTTATTGTGGGAATGAGTAGTGAAAATTATTGTCAAACACCGTTTAATTAAAATTATAATAAGATGTAAATTATCTAAAAAAAGAAAAATTAATCTAAAGAAAGTAAAATAAATATAGATGTATATTTTTCTTAGAAAACATATACGTGGGTGTTTCGAAAGTAGTGAGAACCACTTTTACTGTAGCATGTGAGAGTTTACACTGTAGCAATTTTTTTTTATTGTTACTGTAACATGTAAGAGCTTTATACTGTTCATAACTGAATTTGTGGTGGGAACCACAGTTACCACCACTTTACCAAACACCCTGTACATGTTTTTGTTAAAAAAATGAATTTGCACATCCTTCACAGCAACCAAGGGGCAAACAGCAATGCAAGTTCCCCCTCTCCTTATTATTTTTTTTCTTACTCTTTTCTTAATTATTCTCTTTTTTTTTCCTTCATTGTTATATAGCGTTTTGAAAAGGAAATTTTCAACATATTGAAGTTTATTTCACCAAATCATCCTTTAGTGACCGATAAATGCTTAAGACTAAGCACCACAACCAAAAGAAGTTTAACTTATTATACTTTAGGACCCATTTTTTAACCATGTGTAGTGTTCAGTACAGTACCTCTGATGTCTTTTGTAGTACTCTTAAGACTTGTTGCAAATAGTTTAGGCTTTTGAGCAGTGGAAGAAGAAAAGCATAAGGGGTTTTTTATTAGTGTTTAGATAGTATATAGAAAAATGATTTTTGATTTCATAAGAGTTGTTGAACATGTTTAGTTAAATAAATCAAAAGTTTTTATTGATATAAAAAGAAGTGTAATTAAAGGATATAGATGAAATTCTTAATTTGTTATTCATAAATATAAGGTCCAAAGTGTAAATAAAAACACTTTTTATAAGTACTTTTTTCATAAGCATCCTTAGCCTGACTTGCCAATAAGTGTTTATAAAAACCATAAGAACTTTTTCATGAGTCACCCCAACGGGCTCATAAGTAGCTTTTGGATACAATAAGCTAAAGCAACTTAGAATAAGTCATTCTAATCGGGCTCTTAGTGAACTTAAGAAGTGTTTTGAGAGTCTCGATATGTTGTCTTATTTTACTGTCTCTTTACTTGTCCTCTTATTATTTATTCAATACATCATTTAAATTTAACAACCTTACCACATAAGTAAGACTTAAATATTAAAAGTAATTAAGTAAATTCACTTCCGTGAAAAATTTAATTGAAATGACATCCAATATGACAAAAAAATAAGATAGAAGATCTCGTTTTGTGTTTTGAACACTTATTTAGTTGAACGGGTGCAATGACCGCTTTTAAAAAATAAGGGATAAATTGATATAAAATCTATAGTTTAATGAGCAATTATGAAATTATATATATTCTTGGGTCAATGTTCCTCTGATATTCTAAATGGCTCTAGACAGAAATGATATCTTGAACGATCTTATATAATCAATAGGATACAACGACTCGTTTTAAAACTCAGAAGGTAAATTAACAGAAAGACAATAATTTGAAAGGCATTTATGAAATATGTAAAAAGAATATATGACAAATCACAATCGATCAGCAAAGAAGAATACTGGGTTGATACGTGGGTGAATATGATATCTAAAGGAGTCCCAAGTGGCTTGTGAACACCTAAGCATTTTCAGTAGTTGAGTCAAGTTGAAAAATGCAAGTTGAAAAATGCTAGATAACTCTTTTTATTACTCCTTTTATCACTCTCTACTTTCTCCAGTTGACACATATCATTACACTTTACGACAAAAAAAAAAGAACCATAACTACAAACCATTATCTTATCTTTTATTACATCTCCGCCACTTTTTAATATATTTGCCTTGTTATTACTCCTTAAAAGAAAAACAAATAATAGTCTCACTTTTTTTTTTTGGGCATTTTATTCCTACGTTATTGTCTTTTAAAAAATTTACAAATGTGTTGCTAGTTTTTTTTTTTTTTTTTATCAATTCGTTTAATTAACTCCTTTGCAATATTTTTCAAGGTCATATATATACATATATTTATATATATATATGTATGTATGTATATAACGTCTTATAATATTTACCCCAAAAGTCGTATGTCCATTCAAACTAACCATTATATATACAATGTTATATGCCTATATACATATATATGCTCTCTTTTTGTTTTCTATATTTCAAAAAAAAAAAGAATTATTACCTACTTTAGTATATATAACATTATATAATGTTTACACGAATCGTATCTCCATTTTCGATTAAAAAAATAGGTGAATATCTATTAAAAATAACCGTCGTAAATATAAAGTTATATGCCCATATATATTACTTTTTATTTTTTGTTAAAAAAAACTTCTAGGTACTTTAAACAGCAATTTTGTAATAAATTTTGAAAACAAATATATTTTTACTAATAGAAGAATTGCAAAGTCGTAATAAAAGATAAAACAATAGTTTGTAATTATGTTTCATTTTTGTTGAAAAGTATAATTACATATATTAAAAGAAGAAAATAGAGAGTCAAATAGAGTGATAAAGGGAGTATCCCTCGTCCAAATTAGACAATGGTCAAAAGTGTAGCCTAAGAGAGAAAGGAAGCATTGGACATGAAGCAAAACAATTCAATGAGATGTAATTTTACTTATTCAAAGATGCCCTATATTTGGGTTTGAGTAACCGTATTTAATCTTATAAGATTATAATCTTGTTACTAATAAAATAGTGAGTTCTAATTTAAAAACTACGCCACATGTTACATCGAGGCATATAGTTTTGAGAGAATGAAAAAGACTTTTCTTTTTATTTTCTTTTTGGTAGAAAGAGAATCAATATAAGATTTTCTTGTGTTGTTGTCAAAATGAAACATGACCACTAGGGCAACTACCAAGGGGCCTCCTGAGATAAACCCCGTATTATTAGGAAATTCTTAACCACAATAAAGCGTCAGAATGTTAAAAGTTCGTCCTCTTAATTAACTTAACTTTTTTTTAATTTTAAAAAATCCTATAAACTAGGTCTCATCTTGATGTTGTAATCTTCGTCGAAATGGTTTTTCAATGCCAACGTTTACCTTTTCTTTCCTAAACTATCTGGCTATTTGTCTTCCTAAACCTTCCATGTCGAAAATTTCTTTTAAACATCTCTTAAATTTCTCCAAATTAAGTAATTTTTCACTTGAGAAAATTGAAAAGAACAAAGGAAAAAAAATACATTTTTAATATGAGGAAAAAAGACATTAATTATTGCTATAGTTACTCTTTTGTTTTTAATGAAAACAGCCATTTCCTTCGTTGAAATCAACTGTAGAATTATATATCTTGTATAAAAAACTCAATATACCAAACAATTCATAAAAAATAAACGAAACCATGATCAAGTTATTGATTCTATTAAAGAATCTGGTGGATTTTTTATATACAATTTTAATTAACATGCACACCACCCCACATAAAATGATAAATTGAGCTGCACAATAAATATTTATTGCTTTGAATGACATGATAACTAACTATTGTCGAAGTCAAATTTTTTGGTCCGAAATCTTTAAAATTTTTGCTCCGCTACATGTCTTACAATCACCCATATAAAAACACACCAAAAAATAAATGTTTGGTTTATCACAACCAAACTGAAATAAATAAAAAAATAGATTGTGTCATTTTTTTTTCACATTTTTTATGATATTATATCTCTTAAATTTGTTATGTACCAACATCGCTTCATCGTACTACGTTTTATATGAATATACACAACTTATGAATAAATAGATTGAAACTGTGTATGTTAAAAACATAGAGATAACTAGACCTCTAACAATAAACACAAAGAGGGTAAATGAAATAAGGAGATAGCTAGGCCTCCAACGATAAACATGGAGTGAGTAAAATAACTAGGGTGTTTGGTTTTTAGTTAAAACCAATCAACGATGACCTTAATTAATAGATGTTTTGATCTTTAAAATGACCAAATTATCTTTAAGTAAAAGATAAAAAAATTAAAACTTTTAAAAAATTAAAAAAAATTAAAAAAACACAAAACACTTATTTTTAAAAGTATTCTATACATTTTTAAAGATAAAAACCTTAGTATAAAGGTTTTTTAAGTTTTTTAAGTTATCTTTTTTTTAATTTGAAGGTATTTTGGGTAACTTTTTGATCAAAATTAAAGATTTATTAGGTAAATGTATAAATTTATATATTAAATTTAATTAAAAGGTATAATTTAGATGAGATTAAAAATCAAAAATATATTGTTTAAATAACCCAAAAAAAGAGGTATAAAAGGGTAATTAACTCCCTTTTTTTCTTTTTATCTTAAGGGTATTAACAGCTTTTTTTTTTTGTCAAAAAAAAAAATCCCTTGTTTCAATCCAAAGGATGGGCCCACAGCGATTTCTACCTTAATCACCTTCAAAATCATTTTCTCGTATAAATGTGGAAAGACCCAAATAACCTTGCTGATATATGTCAGATGTGTTGCGGTATTTACAAAAAGATTCAATGAACCAGTGTCATACAGAAGACTAACTCTGACCGTCCAACCAAGCCCCTAATCCCAGGACAGTCTAGCGATTGTGCACCACAGATTGTGCACCAGGAGTGCGCACTACCCTAGACTTTCCCCATTTTTTAATAAGCAAAAATCCTCACTCTCTGTTGATATTCTGTGATTGGTTCGTGCTTTACACTTTCTTCTTAAGCGCGTAGTACTTCATCTAACTATGTCAGTTCAGTTATATCTTCAATGTGTAAATCTTAACCGTATGTCACGACATCGAAGGATTATTTTTTTTTTGTTTTTTTGGATAATGGGACATCATAGGAACCTAGTACAATATTTAACCCAACTCAAAGCTCTACCCAGGTAAACCTGGTTTCTGAAACTACCATCCCCAATATTAGGGTTTTATTTTTATTTATTTTTTAATCCTTCGAAATCCATCATTCTTCAGAGTCAATATAGAATTTTAATTTCTCTCTCTTCTTTACTTGTTTATATTTTTCCGTAGTATTTTTACATTTTTCATGGTTTATTGTTACTAGGAGGGCCGTTGCAAATGACGAGGATTATTTTTGGTATGAGAAGCTTGCAATTTCTTAAGGCAAGCTTATGTTATGCAATTTCTAAGGCAAGATTATGTTTTGCAATTTCTTAATTTTTATTTTTTCCTTTTTTGTTGTTGGTTTATCACCGATTTCTTATAGTCTAGAAATTTTAAATTTCAATTAGAGGCCGGAAAATATTTTTTTCATCCTTTTTCCCTTGATTTTTGGATAGTATCTATTTTGCTCCCTTTAAGTTGTTTTAAAAATTGGACTTGAATGTGACATATAGGATTTTCTTGAAAATTGTTTATTTTAAATGTCAAATTTCCGATTTTTATTTGGGTATTGGTGGTTTGAATTGATGGATTTTATTTGAGAAGTTTGGATTTCATTTGAGAAGTTTGAAGTTTGAACACTTTCCTTTATTCCTTGTTTGTATCATATTGTGTCGTTTTATGATTTTTTTCCTGAAACTATCGTCGTTTGACGAATGTCTTCTCGCCTCTTTCATTGGTTGTCGTTTCGAGTTGATTTGTCATTCCTTAAATGTCGTTTATTGTTTTTTCGAGTTGTCGTTTTTTGTGGTTTTTATAAAAATCAGTATTTTATACGATAGACAGCATTTTCATCATGCCGTATTTATCCAAAATCGTGTTTTCTTTGGTTGATTTTCGTTTTTGGTAATTCTGTAGTTTTAAAACTATTGTCGTTCTTAGAGTTAATGCCATTTTTTGAGTTGTAATTTCCTAAATGTTGTCGTTATTTATTTACTGTTGTTTTGTAGGGCATAATGACGTTTTCATTATGTTTCTTTTTCATCGATGCGTCGTTCCGAGGATGTTCTTCATTGGACTTGATATTTGGGGATGTCTTTTGCAAATTTTGTCGTTTACTTAGTTATCGTCGTTTCATCACTAGTTTTCATATCTAAATCTGCCGATTCTCGTGAGATTTTTTGTTGTACTTGATGTCGTTTTTCTCGAAACGATGTTGCTATGTATGTATATCTTTGACGCTTTTAGAAAAGGTCGATAGAGTTTTTGGTTTTCCAGGTTGTTTTCCTTTGTTTAATTTGTTTAGGACTACATTCACAAAATCGTTACCTTTTATTTGATCCTCGTTTCATGGATCTTAACGCTTTTCTAAAGTTAGCATCGACTTGTTTTTGTCGTTTTCAATATATGTTTTTCGTTTTTGTCATTTCGTTTTCAAAGTCTTTTTTTGGGTATACCTATCGTTCAATTCAGTATCTCTGGTTTGCAGGAGATCTGATCGCCTTTTTTTTTTTTTTTTGTTGGAATAACATTTTGATGTCGTTTTCCGTCTTTTTTGGGTTGTTATAGTTGCTGTCCTGTAATTGCTGCCGTCTCCAAGATGTTGTCGTTTTCTTATCTATTATCGCTATCTGTAGATATCATTGTCGTTTTATATACTTTCCGTTTTCCAAAAACGGTGTCGTGTATTTGATTTTTCATTGTCGTTTTATATACATTCACTTGTCATGGTTTAAAGCAGTCACACAGCCAGAAAATCTTATCAGTAGGGTTAATAACTAAGGCAAAACTTAATAAGAGCTATGAGATTAATTTCTATATTCTTAGTGGGGCTCTATACATATACAATACTTAATTCGTGTAAATATTTGTTGAAAATGTAAAAATTAAAGCCCCCACAAGGCCTTAATTGGCTTCGTGTGGTTTTAAAGGATCCTTATTTTTCGGTAGATGTCGTTTTATCGTATCTATTGTCGTTTTGTTGTGGTCGTTTTCTGGTGTTTTGTGTTATAATCTTTATTTGGATATCGAAATCGTAGTTTGGAACAAATAGCATTACATTAGACTGTGGGAAAAGAAAAGAATGACCGAAGTGTACTCATACAAGTGAACCATAGCGCCTCAGATCACCTGTCCAAAATCTCACGTCCTAAATATTATATGTTTATATTCAACCCTTGAAACATTGCAATGTAAGGTGTTCAAAATTGTTGTGCCTTTTTGAGATTTTTTTTTTTTAACCGTTGAGTTTGATACTTACTGTTAGTTCGCTAGTCTATGTTATTTGTCGCTTTTTCATGTTGTTGTCGTTTATGGTGGAAAATGTCGTTGCTTGCATTTCTGTTTTTGGGATTGGAAACCCTGTCCAAAACATTTTTCCCGAACCATAGCAGTTGATTGGCACCTCGATTCATTGATAAACTCAAAATGCAAATGAATTAGAAGAATATCAACAACTCGCGAAAGAAAAACGTGTTGACCGATGGCTCTTTAACGAAGCAGAAGAAAATAAAAGTTTATTCAAGGAGAAGACAAAAGAAAAAAGTAATTATCAAAATGGATAAAATCTACCTGCACATGGAACATATACTGCAGGATGGTTAAAAAAAAAAAAAAAAAAGTTAATTTCACTTTTAGCCATCGACTATATAACTTGTTTTATTTTGGTTCCTGAATCTTGAAACATAACAAATTACATTATTAAACTATTCAATTTGTATTATTTTGGCTATTTTATTACTAACTTCATTAAATATTAAGGGGATTGAGCTAATAATGTCACGTTTGCCTATTAAACTATACAACTTGTCCCATTTTAACCTTTAAATTTTAAACTATAACAAATTACACCATTGAACTATAAAACTTGTCATATTTTGACCATTTACAAAATCCATTAAATATTGACGAATTATGCCATATATATATATATGTGATTGATTAAGTATCAATTGACAGTTGAGATTAAATCTTTTATACTATTTTATAAATTAGAAATTTCATAAACAAATATTCATTCTTGTTGACTCAAAATTAAAACAAATTCTGACATTTTTTTTTTGTGATTATTGAGTCTAATTAAGCAAAGTAATCATTATTATAAAACTTACGTAATTTTTAGGCCCAAAATTTGTAGGGTGTTTGAAATTTCAGTTCCAACCCATTAGTTACAATTGTAAACAGTATAAAGCTTTCATCATCTAAAGTAAAAAAAGCAAAAAGTTGCTACATTTTAAAGATCTCATATGCTACAATTTTTAAACTTAAAACTTCAGCTACAATTGAAGTTTCAAATGGCCTATTAGTCCTAAAAATGACAAGTAGGTTATATTGTAGAACCCGTGTGTTGTTTTTGTTAGGCACATATATATCCAAGTTTTTTGCTTTATTTGTTCATATTTTTCAATTTAATTCATTTTACGTTATATGGTGGAGAAAATTTGATAAAACTTATTGAGAAAATAAAATAGTAAAACTTTTATCAACAAAATTATAAAAATAAGTAAAACTCATATTATGGATGAATAGAATTTAGATATTTTGACTTCAAATATATATATATATATATATATATATTGAAAACATACATAGAGTCGAAAAGTCAAAATGGTCATATGTTTCAATTCGTCAAATATTCATCAGATTTAGCAATGAAATGATTAAAATGGGATAAGTTTCATAGTTCAAGGGTGTGATTTGTTATAATTTAAAATTTATAAGTTAAAATAGAATAAGTGCACAATTTAAGGGTCAAAAGTGAAATTATTGGCTCAATTCTATTAATATTTAACAATTTGGTAACAGAATGACTAAAATGAAACAAGTTGAATAGTTAAGGGGCGTAATTTGGTACGCTTTTTAAGTTTATGGGTCAAAATGAGATAAGTTGGATAGTTTAGAAGACAAAAAGTAAAATTAACCTAGAAAAGAAGAAGAAGAAGTGGTAGGAGAAAATGAATATTGCTGTTCAACTAAACATAAACAGATTCGATCGTTGAATAACAAATATTAGGAAAGACCATGTCATAAACTTCTTATACTCTGCCCGAAGAAGCTTCTTTCCTCATTTATCTTGGTAGTTTCTTCGGCAGGAAGATTAGTCTTTTAAGTTACGGATTGCATTAATGTTAACTCTTCTAAAAGTTGTCAAGACATTGCAATGTTTCAAGGGTTGAATATAAAAATATAATATTTGGGACGTGAGATTTTGGACAGGTGATCTGAGGCGCTATGGGTCACTTGTATGAGTACACTTCGGTCGTTCTTTTCTTTTCCCACAGTCTAATGTAATGCTATTTGTAAAATAACCCTTGCCTTTTAGAGCCGCAAAATTCATTCTGCTGTCGCCAAATATATAGTAAACACATTGAAATGTATGGTTTTCCGCTCCATTTATTTCAAATACTTTATATTCATTTTAAAAATTTTGTCTAACTTGGTTTATAACTATTCAAATCACGCTCTTGTTTGAAAAAGGTTCCTGTCAAAATGCGATCCGTCAAATTCAATCAACTCTGCTGTTTAGAGAATCGAGGAGACTTTGCCAACATACATCTGGTCATGTCGGCAAGATGCTATTTATTTACTTATTTATTTTTCTTTATGGTAAAACTCGGCTAGGTGAGTTACATAATAGCCATAAAGTATACATAACCAAAGCCTCAAGGCTGTTATTTATACCACTAGACAAAACTGTACTTTAATTTAATTGAGAGGACTATTCTCAAAAATAGATCGATCACCAATTGTAGCCATTCAAAACAGGATCTGGATGAGCATTATCCTAGACTTTAAAGGGGCTTCATCCAAGCTCGTCACACCTAGCGGACTTATAACAAGGCCTAAACCATCATTTAGCCTAACATTTATAGACCTGCCGTCCTTACCGGGCTGTGCTGACATCAAATAGCAAAGGAACCAACAACAACGACAAACAAAAGAACAAGTTCTAACCGGACCACCACCTCCATCACCCTCCATAGCTTCGAGGACCTACAATATCCACCACCGAGAGTCCACCACCACCCAATTCTAGTCATGAGCCTCAAGATGCCCACGCCGCGCTCTGTCCAGCCCAACCGCCACCCTCAGCCTCCAATGACATGAACCCAACCTCACCATAGTTGGCCCCCTCAACGCTGGCGGCGAGTGGCAAACATTCGGACTCGCTCCAAGCCACTGCACTGTGGAGCAGCCTTGCCCTCGCCCACTGCCATCTGCCTCCCCTTGCACTCAGGGAAGCTTTGAGCCTTCCATTGCCACAGACGATTGTGGCTTTCCCTTCCTTGGCACCAACAACCATATGGCGGCACCCGCCTTTTTTCTCCTAGCTCCAAGCCCGCATGCCGAGGCAATCTCTACTCCCCTCACATGGCGTTACGACCCCCTGACCCTATGGACATAAATATCCATGAAATTTCAAAAATTTTGATGGAAATTTTAAAAATTTCAAGGTACAAAAAACTTTCCACTGTAATATCAATTTTGACAAAATATCAAAGAAATATTAGAAATATCGATAAAAATATTGACATAAAAAAAATTGTAGTGTATTTTGTATAAAATTTCGACAAAATTTTATTAATGTTTGAAATTACAAAATTTAATAAACTTTTTTCCTCTTAAATAATCTATCAGTATTTTATACTTTTATTGAATGAATATTTGTCTAATACATATTAAGAATGTTAATATCAAACGAAGATAATATTTTTATGAGTTTACAACCAATGAATTTTAGATCTAGTTATATTAGCTCCTCCAATGAGGTTTCTCATGCTTATTATCTATACAATCAGGACTTGAAAAACTACGATGATTATGAAATTTTTAATTATCATCATCTGAGCATACCATCACCATTTTAGGTAAACAATTGGAAGAATTCATAGTTTTTCATTCATAGAAATACAGTAGGAATAAGTCAACAAACTTACATGTGAAATATTCATAACTATTTTCAGCACTACTTAAATAACATGTTATGACACCAATATTATTTGAATCAAAATTAAATCCCACCTATATTTAAGCCTCACAAAACTTCCTATTGGTATTGACAAATGCAACATGTATGAAGTTTATTATTTAAATAATGTTTATTGTATCTTAAAGTATTTAACATAAAATTTTCATAATTTCCGTAATTTTTGTGAAAATTTCCACCCTATACCAATATTTTAATCCTTGCTTGACTTGCGGAGATTTGCCGACGACAGCACCCCGATCGAAGCTTGGAGGCCATCGGACTAGTGACTCGCCGGTCCTCCGGCCCTGAGTTCTCTCTCTCTTTTGGCCTCTCGCTCCTTGTTAGCACGTTTCAATAGTTGTATACAAGATGCTATTTTTTGTCTTGGCTTATTTTGGCTTGAAACTTGATGACCGTTTGGTTTTGGGTGTCCGCTAAAATGGTTTAAACTCGAATTGAGATCATGATCTTCAAATAAAGCATGGCAAAGTTACGTCAAACAAAAATTTTATTCAAGTAAATTGGCAAAAGTAACAACAGCAACAAACATTGTCTTCAGAAATAGAAAGAACAATCAAATGTAAATCAAAAGGACACGGCAAGAAAGCATGGGGCAGAAGTAAATACATTGACAGTTTGATAAAGCAAAAAAGATAAGGGGGTGGGAGGAATTTATGGCACAACTCCGGTTCTAGGATTTTAGGCCTCGTAGCCCTCTTCAGCACCTTCCTCATATTCACCCTCTTCATCAGCAGTGGCATCCTGGTATTGCTGGTACTCGGCGACCAAATCGTTCATGTTGCTCTCTGCCTCAGTGAACTCCATTTCGTCCATTCCTTCCCCTGTGTACCAATGCAAGAAAGCCTTGCGGCGGAACATGGCAGTGAACTGCTCGCTCACTCTCCTAAACATCTCCTGGATTGATGTAGAGTTCCCGACGAAGGTAGATGCCATTTTTAGCCCCTTTGGTGGGATATCACAAACGCTAGATTTCACATTGTTTGGAATCCACTCCACAAAGTAGGAAGAGTTCTTGTTCTGCACATTGATCATCTGTTCATCCACCTCTTTGGTGCTCATCTTCCCTCTAAACATGGCCGAGGCGGTGAGGTACCTGCCGTGGCGGGGGTCGGCTGCACACATCATGTTCTTGGCGTCCCACATTTGCTGAGTAAGCTCAGGGACAGTGAGGGAGATGTATTGTTGGGATCCACGAGAAGTGAGAGGAGCAAATCCCACCATGAAGAAATGGAGACGCGGGAAGGGGATCAGATTGACAGCCAGTTTGCGAAGGTCTGAGTTCAGTTGACCAGGGAACCTTAGGCAGCAAGTTACTCCACTCATAGTTGCAGATATCAAGTGGTTCAGATCACCAACTGCAAAAAAAAGATATATTTATTAAGAAGCAAAGTTAAAACACTTTTCTATCTTATGACATAGAAATTGGAATAGTACTTTAATAGCAAGGAATAGATTGTTTTGCATACAGCTTGGAGTGCTGAGCTTTAGAGTCCTGAAGCAAATGTCATAAAGTGCTTCATTGTCAAGAACCATGCATTCATCCGCATTTTCAACCAGTTGATGAACTGAGAGGGTGGCATTGTATGGCTCCACAACGGTGTCGGAGACCTTTGGAGAAGGGAAAACTGAGAATGTGAGCATCATTCTGTCTGGGTACTCCTCTCTGATCTTCGAGATAAGAAGTGTTCCCATGCCAGATCCAGTTCCTCCTCCAAGTGAGTGACATACCTGAAAACCTGCCCCAGAAAACGAAGACACATCAGGCTAATAAACGAACTGACAAGAATCAACATTATGATCTTTCGATGTCACTCTCTGCACACTATTAATTAGCAGTCCGTGATACTATTAAAGAATGCATGAAAAAAGGTGAGCAGCTACTTTACTAAGCAAATATTCGTCCCCTGTCAAAGAGCAGTAATTTCGCCGTTGTCGAAGTTCTTTCATGGAATCTTAATACCCAATTCCCTAAATGTTGGGATTATGGGTTAGGTCTTGTAGGCCAAACAACAGGATTAATCAATCCTTTGGGGGGACAATTAAATGTTCTGTTCATAAGATTTACTGCTTTTGTCAAATTGCGACAAGAGTAATATGGGTTTGTCGGTGTAGGCATGCATCCGAAATTGTTGGGCAATCAGAATCATGACGAAAATAAATAGGAATCAGATATTTATAGATCTTCTTAAAAATTTTTTAGATGTCGTTTAAGGAAAAAATTAAGACGTCGTCCTTGACTGTTTCCACGCCAGACAACATATTGGCCCTCCCACTAACTCAGCCTTATCAAGATATATTATCACAATCGTACATATCTTATTAAATTAAGCACAACCACTAACTACAATAATAAAATAAGAAATATATATATAGCAACATGCCAATTGCGAATATTCATTTTCCTGTCTATCAAATGACAGCAGGAAGCCATTTGGTTTTGCAAATTTATCACATTCCATGATAATTAATGATTGTGTAACCGCTAAAATAGCTAAAATTATTACTACAAATTGGGGTAATAGATCCATAAACAGGAGAACAACTAATATATTAAATGATAGAGCACCGAAAGTGTCGGCAATGTCTATCACGTGATAAAGCGTCAACATTGCACTGATACAACACTACTACTACCATTTACTACAAATTACATAGATAATACATTTAGAATCAGTGATTAACAATATTTACTAAAGGAAAATGAAAAAAAAAATTTACGGATTTAATGTTAGACGCAAAATATACGTGAGATTTAGACCAAACACTAGAGTCTAGAGAGTTAGATCTAACAGTAAGAACGTGACGAAGCATATCAGTCAATACGCATATCATATTTTACTGATCTGCAAGAGCGTAAAAACCGAGGAACAACAGCCTCTAAGTTCATAATGTTCCAATCCAATAATTGATGGTCATGGATGTGACGTCAGTGAAATAAAGACAAACGGACAGTAAGGCATTCCAAGCTCAATCAACCACTCGGAAAAGAAACAAAAGTATTTATAAAAATTAAAATAAAAATCTGCAAGTTGGAGAAAGAAGAAGAAGAAAGCTACAACTCAAGAAAAAAGAAGCAAAAAAGATGAACTGTGAGGGCTTAACTTTCTTAATTTACTCCATTGGTACATGATAGGGCGTAAGATTCTTATCTACTTTCTCTTTGCCAAGAACGCATCGGAGATACAAGTTTATATGTGTGTGAGGAGACAGAGTAAAATTGAGAGAAAAATTACCTTGCAAGCAATCACAATTCTCGGCCTCTTTGCGAACAACATCGAGAACGGAATCGATCAACTCAGCGCCTTCGGTGTAGTGACCTTTGGCCCAATTGTTTCCGGCACCGGACTGTCCAAAGACGAAGTTGTCGGGGCGGAATATCTGGCCGAAGGGACCCGATCTGATGCTGTCCATGGTCCCTGGCTCCAGATCCATCAGAACCGCCCTCGGAACGTACCTCCCTCCCGACGCCTCATTGTAATAGACGTTGATCCTCTCCAACTGGAGATCCGCCGAGCCGTCGCCTTGGTACCTTCCCGTCGGATCCACGCCATGCTCGTCACAGATCACTTCCCAGAACTTGGAGCCGATTTGGTTCCCGCATTGGCCTCCTTGGATATGCAAGATTTCTCTCATCTTTGCAGAGAAAGATTAATCAAAATTGAAGAACGAATAATGGTGTTTGTTTTGTTGTTTGTTTGTGTGCGAGAGGAAACGGAGAGGACGAGGAGAGATATATGAGGGAGGGAGTGAGATTCGGAGGCTAGGAAGGTAAATACCTGAGAGCGGGATATTTTAGAAGCGTTTGTTAATTTTAATTTGGGTTAATTGCATTAGTAGGCCCTGAACTTTCAATGTTAGCAATTTGGACCCCAAATTTTTTTATTTTAATAAAAGCATTCTACATTTTAAATGGACATGAATGTCAATTTATAGATGAAAATTATCGAAAATTTTTTTGGAGAAATAAATTTTAAACTTTTCATTGATTGGAGAGTTGTGCCTCGAACTTTTTGTGTTTTGGGTATTGAATTTTAATTATCGTCTATTATTTAACGTAAGTGATTGATTAGTCTGTATTGCTAAATATTATAAAGTTTAGAATCCTAAATATTAACATTATATCTTCAAGAGGGTAACATGCAAACATAACAAATTTACGGTATACGAGTATAATTTAAATTTTTTTTTAATTGGTAGTAAGAAGGGGAAGCGGTGTCAATGATTGGTGAGTTGGGGGTGTGACAGCATTTGAGAGGGCAGTGGGGACACCAAAGCCAACTAGGCAACTAACCCTTCTCTCTCTTACTCACAGGGGTGGCCCACGTTAAGGGGGTTGTGGCCCACACCAACTCACCGTTGTTTGCATTTTTTTGGGGCACGGCCGTTTGTTTTCTTTAACCCCTCATACGAGAAACCGCATTTCAATGAAACGTCACCGTTTTGGAATTTACTTTCAAGAGAAGCAATAAGTACTGGCTCGGGATTAGACCGTCGTGCGGCGGGTGATTTTGGATCGATATTTGGTTTGATTCCCTTGTCTGAAAAAGCACGTGGATTGCCATGCTGTCAGTTATTCCTAATTTTTTTCCCCGTCCCATTTTGAATTTTTTTCAAAGATTGTCGTTTTACTGAATATACATGCATGTGGATACTTGGCTGTTGTGGATCCGTTGCGCAGGAGGTGAACCAATTAAATGGGTCTAGGATTTCAGAATCCAATGTCTGCAAATAATCAATCAGGCCTGTTTTATCTTCGTTTTTGTAGTGAAAGTTAGCAACTAGCTTCAACCAAAGATAGAAATTTACAAGGGGTATTTAACATAGCAGAGTCCGTTTTAATACTTCCATCATTTTCTCCATTTGTCTAAAAATAAATATATACCAGGAAAATATCCCATTTTGATTTTTTTTGGTTTTAAATAAAAGTAGGTTTGTATGCATAAATATGAATGACCACTACCGTTTCATGTCACCACGAAAGAAATGAAAGAATTCTTGAACCATTTTTTTTTCATCAGAAGAGTATTTATATATATGCCCCGGGCTCAATAGCTACGTTTTTCATCTGATTTCTAGTACTAGCATATAAAAAAACATGAACCAATACAAAAGTGACAACTATTTTGATCCATAATCATGTTCAAGAACCAAAAGAAAGAGTTTCCATGGTGCAGGTCTTTACACAGCCCCGGAGCAAAGGACACGACATTAGTTCTGGAGTTGAGCCTCATTGCAGAATCTCTTGAAGTTCAATGCCTCATCCACCAGAAATTCACTAACCAAAAGATGGAAAATATCAGCAAAGTTTCATTGAAGGAAAGGGAAGTTGGCGCTAGAAGATGAAAGTTTTAAATTTGAACTCACAAAATCCGCTCCGCCATTTGCGACGGTTCCCATCTTGGACTCCAAGGATATTCGGGCAGATGATGCGACTTAATTGGTGCCCCTTGGGAGTTGAAATGCTACATCATTCAATGAATAATACAACCTTGTTAGTAAAACATATTACAACGAAACATGACCTAATGTATTGTTGAAAATAATAAAATATAACAAAGAAAAATTAAAAATTGGTAGTCCAATTATGCCAGCTATCCAATGACTTCTGAACCCTTCTAATAACCCGGTTAGCCCTCTAAGCTTGCCAATAAAATAGTTTTTTAAATTTTACTTTTTCTTCAAAGGAAAAAAAAAACTCTTGGCAAACCACAAGCGTATGACAAGGTGTAATGTTACAAAATAATAATGACAAAATTGTCAAGCGGATAACTAAAGCCTAAACACTTTTCTGTCATTCTTGACCAAAAGTGGAGACCTGAGTAATGACAAACACTACAGGAACTGAATAGTTAATTAGTAACCGAGAAATGTGTTGGCTGGAAATTACTTCCTTATAAAATATTTTATCTTCCCTGAATAATAATCCAAGTTTTCATTCACAATTTTCATTTACTGAAGGGACTAAGGACATGACGTCTCAATTATTACTAAGGACGTCAGATATAAATTAAGTTTGACTCTACATGATGAACAACAGGGAAAAAAACACTCAATTTTCAAGACATCAGCTACAAATGATCACTCTTTTGTTCACAAGTGACAGGCACAAGTAATCATGTTGTTTGTTTTTTCGGTTGAAGACCACATAATTAAAATTAAAAAATAAAAGAGTTGTTAAGACGCAAAAATTTAAACATCAACATTAGTGGAAGCAATTAGCTATACTAATTATTAATTTAGACTTTTGCACTGTGAACTATTGGGAGAAAAAATACTTTATTTTGGATAAATGATTAAATCCCCATTGGTTAAAAGATGAGATTAACCATCATATAGCTGCCGTAAACTAGAAGAGCTTGACTGACAACCTGGAAAAATAACTAGTTGGACCTAACCCCACCATACTTCGAATTTCAAAACAATCTAAAGCTCTGTGCGTGAAAAAGAACTAGTTGGACCTAAACCCACCATACTTTGAATTACAAAACAATCTAAAGCTCTGTGCGCGAAGAAAGGCATTTTAAGTCAAATGCACAAGGATAAACTAGCAAGTACATGATCACAATATAGTAAGCGATACAGATACAATACAAAGTTGGCATCTGTGATCTGTGCAAACATTTCAAGATTGGGAAGGAAGTATTGTTACCTGAGAACTTTGAAGCATCAAAACCGGCTGCTGCCTAGGAAACTGAGTTGGAATAAAGAAGTGAACCTATAATAAAAAACAAGTATAACATAAATGTGTGGTAAAATGCAGTTAAAGAGCTAAAAGATCAAGCAGATGAAGTAAACATAGAAGCCTCATCATGCAATGCGACAGAGTTGCTTATTCATGGAAGGTTCAATAGACGAATGCATGGCTAACAATGCAAAAGCAAAGAAGCCATAAGGTGAGTATCTCGTTGGAAAGCCTAAATTTGTATAAGAAATGATGTGAAATTCTAACCATTAATCAATATTACGTACACGGCGTGCTTCATAAGAATTCATAACAAAGATCATACAATACCATGAATATGAATACTCCAGATTGAGCAACAACCGTTGCCCTTCTGCAGAAAACCTGTCAACAAAACAATTAGAACGCTGGCTAGACTTGACATCGATACTGCACAACTATATACATGGATTTTGGATGCTTACTGGATCAGCTTCTAATGGTCTTCCAAACCAAAGGGCCAATGCCTCAATAAAGCGCCTTCTAACATCAATTAAGCTAATTGCTTCCAATACCTTAAAAAGAAAACCAAATGAAACTTTGACGGTATTGAGGATTTGAATGTTTGAAGTAGTACCAAAAAACAGCAAATACAACATTTGAGGCTGACCTGTTTCTCGAGTGATTCTTCCAGATGGGGAAGGTATTCCGCCATGCACCTTTGAATTAAAGAAGAAAACAATTTAAGAAAGAACAACCAATAGAAGTCAAATGTCAAAGAGTGAAAAAACCATATTATCGCGACTTTAGCATAGGATTGACCTACATTCCATCCACCCATGAAGGAAGCTTGACATCTTCTACGGAAAAAAGTGCCTTCAACTCGGACGTGGACGCTAATTTCAGCCGAGGAGCTGAAGGAGCAGAAACATACTTTTTCCCAACAGGATATATAACCTGCAACATCACTTAATACCATCATTAATAATACAGAAAGAAGGGTTAAAAAAACGCAAAAAAAAAAAAAAAAAGGTGAGGAAGGTAAGGTGAGGTTAAGGGGAAATAGAAACCTCTAAGTATATCTTCTGCAATTGTCTCCATGGGCAACCAGGAATCTTTTTATTTATGTCCATGTCCATTAGAGGTACTGCAAACTTGACTTCCTCCGGCTATGCTAAATACAAAGGCATAGAAATCATATATATAATTCAAAGCCAAAATCAGTTAGAAAAATAGCGCATGTTGCTTCGGAAAGTTACCTTTTCAGTACCAGAAATCAAATGCATTTCAATACCCTGAAACAGAGTAAACAAGAATCAAAATAATCCCCTAACCAATCACTTTTCTAGGACTAGAACACACATCGTTAAGGAAACAATCTATATCTGATATTACGCATATAGGTCTGCTCATGAGCATCAAAATTTGTTATCCATTATGTCAATTGAGTATAGGGGACACTAGGCTTCATTTTCTTCCGAATTTCTATACACTTCAGCAATAATTGCATTCAATCTTTTATGATTCAACCCGCTTAACTATTTAAAAAAAAAAATGCATCGGTTGTTTCATGTGCAAAGTGCTGTAAAAAAATTAAAAAGAAGAAAAAAGGAAATATCAAACTGCCCCCAAAATAATTTTGAAAGACATCATCAATGGTCAGAAAGCACGTCAGAACTCGCAGCTTTGTTCAGTTAAAACCCTAACTTATCGTGTACAAGAACTCAAGAAGCTTAAGAGTTATGCTTAAGCATTACCTCTCTAGATAAAATTGTGTTAATTTCGAATTTCAATCGATCGTCGTCAACTTCCCCAACACGCCTCCTCTGGTAAGACATGTATTGATCCCTACCAAACAAAATGAAAGCAAATCAAATTTACATAATGCCTTCATCATGAAAATTCCAAAAATTAAAGAACCACCAAAAAAAAAAAATAAAACCGGAGTTGTTGAACAAGAAACAATAGGCGCGTAGGATCTTTGCTATTCCAATCACTCAAACAGTTCTTCGGAGACTTCAAGTATCCTCCTCCTTCACCTCCGGCGAGAAGAAATGGATGAAAAGTTTCATCTTCTGCTCCAAATATAACATCCGGGGCAGAAAACGGAGACTCTGAATCGTATATAACATCCCCTAAGAAATATCGAACTTATTAAAGTCAGTTTAGAAACAAATCGATGAGAAAATTGTGAAAAGAAATCAAAATTCACTCACATTTCAGATAGTCTAGGCAATAAGGAATGGCTAAAGTGAACCGATCAATAATTCGTGGGTAGTGTCTGCTACCAGACCACATCTGTTCAATCTGAAAAGAGGAAAAATTATTCGAAATAAAGGAAGGACTGATTAAGTGATTGGTTTCCGAGAAAAATTTAAGAAAAGGGGAAAAAGAAAGAAAAGAAAGATTTTCCATAGCGAAAAAAGAGAGGGTTTTTACCTTGACGGTGAGAGGGAAATGGGTGAGGAGGTAGTTGAGCTGAGCGGCGATAAGAGGAGGAACGTTCTCGCCGGACATGGTTCGTTGGAGACTGTCGGCCGGCGATCAGTTGCCCTTAAACGACTACTTGAAAATGAAACGAGAAGAACGCATACGCAAAAAACGATTCAGAAAGTTCTCGAAGGGAAACCACGGTGTTGAGTTTAATCAGCTTGATTCTCTGATTTGCCTTCTTGTTTGGTTGCCAAGATGGTGAAGGAAAAAGGGGAGAGAATTTTCTGAAAAGATTGTCGCCTTGCTCCTCGTCCTGTACTAAGGTGTTGTCGTTTACTTTTTTTGAAGTTCTTATCTCCTGTCGTTTGTTGTTACGCTTGCGGGGGGTTTATTTATTTATTTATTTTTCCCTCTCTCTGGAAATTGTTGTCCTTTCGCAAAGTTGCTTCCCTTCGTTAAGTTCTGAAATTGTTTTTGTTTTTGTTTTTGTTTTTTCGGTTTTTTCTAAATTAAGTCGTTAATCGTTTTTAGACTCACATTTTTTGGAGATTCTGTCATCATCATTAATCTAACGACGTTTTAGTTTTAGAGGTTATTTATTTGTCGTTTATAATGATGTCGTTTCAGGGATATTTTGTCGTTATGTCGTTTTCTTTATAAGTTATTGTCGTTTGTGGCTAACTGGTTTATAAATTGTTGGTTGTTAAAGGTACTTTTGTTCCTTATGACTTATCGTTTTAATTTTAAAAAATATTCAATTGTTGTTTTTCGTAATGATGTCGTTTATAGAATTTTGTCTTTTTAAAAAATATTGTCGTTTTATTTTAGAAGTTATTGTCGTTTGTGCCTGCGCTTGTTCATAAGCTGTCGGCTGTTAAAGATGTTGTCGTTCCTCATAATTCATTATCTTTTTCTTTAATAAAGTTTTTGTCTTTTGTCGTTTTTAAAATAATGAAGCTTTTGATTCGACTTAATATGCTTTCTGAATATTTTGACCATAAAAATTTAGCGTCGCATTGATTTACGATGTTATTTTCGTCTGTGATTGTTGTTTGCTTGTTTTTCTTTCACGTTTTTAAAATAATGAGGTTTTTGATTCAATCTAATTGTGCTTTCCGAATATTTTGGACCATACAAAGTTATCGTCGTCGTGATTCATGATGTTATTTTTTTTACGGAAATTTATGATTTTATTTTCTTCTGTGATTGTTGTTTGCTTGTTTTTCTTTTATATTGTCGTTCAAAAAAATTTCAATGCCGTTTTCAAGATTTTGTTGTCTTTGTATTATTTGTTTTTTGATGTTGTGGTCTTATCAATGTAGTGTCGTTTTCATGACACTTTTTTTAAAAAAAATGGTTTGTTCTCCCCTGTTATTGTTAGGATGTATTTTTTGTACCCTCATTCATACCCTTTCTTAAACCATCCATCATTCTACCTGTTACATTCCTTTTATAGTTTTAAAAAAGTCTCTGTTACATCCCTTTTATAGTTTTAAAAAAGTCTCTACAACTAAATTGTATTGTTTTTTTTTTTCTTCATCCACTAAATAACCAAATTTATCCTTTCTCAACCATTTTCCTTTTTCAACCGTAAATAATAATTCTCATTTCATAAATATGATATTTTGTACACTACCAATTTCTCTCCGTAACAAGAAGAGAAGATTAAATAAAAACACAAATAAAAAAAACACATACATAGACTAAATTAGTCTATTGACTTTTATCTTATATTTCTAGCTAGTCTAATAATATCCGACCAGTCTATTTTCATTCTCAATTTGTCGTGTGAACATAGTTTCCAAATCCCTAGAGAAAATAACCCTTTAACAGTCATATATAAATGAAGGGATCTATATTACAAACAAATGATTTGTGTGGTTCATTACCAACTCTGGTATATAAATCAATTTTATTTTCCCAAATATGTGTCTAAATACTTTTTTTTTCAGCCCCATGTCTTTGGAAAAATCTAGTGCACTATTATTTCTTAGAAAAAAATTGGGACGTGTAGTGAGTTTTTTTAATCTTCTATCTTTAAAAGTAATTTTATTAATGGCTAATTCGGTAATAAACTTTAAAAAAAAAAAAACAGTGTGCAATTGTGAGGAGTAGAACAGGGTATGAATAAAGACACCTGTGAAAGTTTAGTACATTTGGTTGTCATTTATTATATTTATTTTATTTTTATTGTCGGTTGAGTCAATGTTACTCAATAATGTTTATTTTTTTATTCCTTGTCAGTGTTTTTTTTTTTTTTTTTTTTTTTTTGTGAGCAAATGCAGCGACAATTTTATTCAACAAAATCGAGTACAATTTATGGACTTAAGAGGCTGAGAAATATCAGCTCCCACTTCAACAAAATGACCATGATCTACTCCTAATAGTGGACCATGATGTCCTCCTAAAAAGACTTCAACAAACTTGACTTTTACCAAGCCTAAACAGACTCCAACGAAAAAAAAAAAGAAGACAAGAAATAAAAAAATAAACATTATTGAGTAATACCGACTCAACCGACAATAAAAATAAAATAAACATAATAAATGACAACCAAATGCACTAAACTTTCACACTCACCCTTAGTGCATGCTTTCGGTCTATTAAACTAAGAGCTTCACGAAAAAACTCCAACTTGGACTTTGCAAGTGCTTTTGTGAACAAATCAGCCACCTGTTCACTTGTTCCAATATTCTTCAACTCAATCTCTTGTTCAAGAACCTTCTCTCGAATGAAGTGGTGTTGGACTTCGATGTGCTTTGTTCTTGCATGAAATACAGGATTAGATGTTAGCTTAACAGCACTTTGATTATCGCATCTCAAAGTGATTGGATAATCCACTTCCTTATAGATGTCGGTAATCAAACGCTTCAACCAAACTCCTTCCTGCGCAGCCATAGTTGCAGCACAATACTCTGCCCCTGTGCTAGACAAAGCAACGTTGATTTGCTTCTTGCTACACCATGAGATTGCAGTTGATCCTAAATTAAAACAGTAGCCCGTTGTTGATCTTCTATTTTCCACATTTCCTGGCCAATCTAAATCCACAAAGCCACTTAACAAAAAATTTCCATTCTTTTTGAACAGTAGCCCAAATTCAAGAGTGTTCTTCATATATCTCAGAATTCTTTTTCCTGCATCGAGATGAGGAATCTGAGGGTGTTCCATGAATTGAGAAAGAACACCTACAGAAAAAGACAAATCTGGTCTTGTTATAGTTAGATAAATCAAACTGCCAACAAGCTAGCGAAACTTACGGGAATCCACCATTGGTTTTCCTTCATCCTTTTTCAGCTTAATGTGTGATTCCATAGGAGTCCCTTTTGGTTTTGCATCTTCCATTGAAAAACGCTCCAGCAAAGTTTGGGCATATCTTCTTTGAGACAAAAACAAACCACCTTGCGTTTGTTCAATCTCCAACCCAAGAAAACACCCTGCTTTACCTATGTTCTTCATCTCAAACCGAATTGCCAATTCATCACACAAACTTTCGATTTTAACATAATTATCCCCAATAATAATCATGTCATCAACATACAAGAGAACCAACACATGTATCTCTGAATTTCTCTTGATGAACATACTTGGATCAGAATTTGAAATTTTGAATCCACAAAAAATAAAGTGTTTAGATATCTTACCATAACATGCACGTGGAGCTTGCTTGAGACCGTTTAACGCTTTCTTGAGTCGGCAAACATGATGAGGAAATTCCTTGGAAACAAAACCTTGAGGTTGAT
>CAMOHE010051077.1:8279-36301 GCA_946598075.1 Artocarpus hirsutus
TTAAAACTAAAGCACAACATGTAACCACATCCATAAATGAATTAAGTGTAAATCTATATATTTCAGTCTCTAATAAGATTCATGAATTACTTAGGGTGGTTTTGAAAAGATTGCAAGACATTTAGGGATTAGAAGGTGAATAATGTTGAGTTCACTATTCACAATTAGCACATGGGTTAAGAGGTAGTTTACTTAAGATAGACGGATGGTATACTGCCACTAGTATGTTTTCTAGTTTCCAATTGTTATGTGATTTTATTTTAAGTCTTAATGTATTTGATAATATGTTTTAAGTTTGTAAATATGTTTTATTATATTTTTAGTGATTTCTGAAAATATTTCTAAGTCTTAAAAACTATATATGTATCAAATCGAAAGAGATTGAAAATTTTAGAAGCTTGTAATTATATTTATGTGTTTTATTGTAAAAGAAATATTTTTAATATTATTGCAAATATTTTGTAGGTAAAACAATTAATTTAGTGTTTTGTGAATTTTAGTTTGAAATCTAGAGAAAAAATAGAGCAAAATGGCACCAATACGGACAAAATCAGACATCAAATGCATCAAAAAGATTAAAAAAAATTAAATTCAAAATTAAGAGGACACGTGTCAAGATATGGACCATTGAATCAGCTGCCAAATGCATCTCATCCATTGGATTTTTGCACACATCAACCGCCGTTAGTCCACGCATTAGCTCGGGAGCGCATATATAACGCCCCTTTACGGACGTTATAGATGTCGTTACATTCATTTTTTAATACATTTATTTATAGTTATAATAAACTAATTGATTGAAACATAATTTGGAAAAACATACCCAGGATCCATGAGTACATTTTTTTTTATCAATATTCAATAACTTAATCCTTTTTTTATAATAATAAATTACTTGATCATAAACATCCTTTAAATAGTTTATCATACCAAACATTAATTCCATAAAAAGATTAAAACATTTAGAATCTGCTTACACAATTCGATAGGCTGAACTTGTCTGGCAGACTGATGCTTAACCATCGGCATGCTGCCCGAGGCTTTGCAAAGCAGGGTTTTAAAATTTGCTAGATCGGCAAACCAGTATAGAGTAATCGGTGGGCCGATCCTTTCATCAACAGTCTGACTAATAATAGTCGGCAGGCCGAACTGTTATATAAAAAAAATTTGTTTAAAAACCAGTCTTAAGGTTTCAAAAGCGGAAGACAAACTATAAGACTATAAAGTTAAAAATGTCATGATTCAAATCTTAAAAGTCCGTCAAAAAAATATGCTCAGAATTATAAAACATAGTTAATTTCATTAAAATTCCTTCTTTGGCGTTCTTCTGTTTGCAATTCATCTTGCACAGCTCACACACCTTTCCATGCCCTCCATCTAATCCATTATCTTCTTACAATTATCTACAACATGATATAAAACTGAATAAGCTAGTGCTTAGTAAGTACATTTATATCTCACAACTTAAAAAACTTTATGAACATCATCATCATCATCATCATCATCATCATAATAGTGCACTAGGTACAAATTCATAAGGAACATATCTTTCATTACATTGTCTATATTAAAACTTAATTCATTTCATCTTAAGGGCCCAAGTGTTGCACCATTAACATAATCATAGGCGCGCCATCATGAGAAGAGAGAGGTAGCTAATCCCAAACCAAATATGACATTAAAACATAAACATATCATAACATAGGGTGTGCAATACTTATTTAGGTGATACATATATACATATTTATACTTTCATTCTTTGAAATACGTCATCATCATACATGCATAACTTTTGAACATAAAAATCTCTCATAAGTAATATTTAAATGAAATCATCATAAAGTCATCATAGATATCATCATGAACATAATTTCAAACCTTTATAAAATATATCAAGTTGCAGGTGAGAATCTACTTACTTTTGAGACTTACTTAACCTAAATTGAATTACAGGTGACATCACTGCAGTCTCGATGTGCTCGTTCCTTAGTGTGTTCATGCCAAACATTATTTAAACATACATAAAATTAATATTTATTTTCATAGAATTAATTATCACCACATAACGTCATCCATTCCATATAACATTACACATACATTTATTTCTTGCAAATATAATTCATAATATGTTTCATTAACCATAAGACATTAAAACAAAACTATCAACTCAAATATTTCCTGACCTCTATGAATTCAAAACTTAATAACTTTACATTCACACACAATTAGGGCACCAAATTTTAGCAGGAACAAAGATAACATATAAACATATTATCATGATTTTTCATTTGTCATAAAAATTACATTTAACAATTTAAATAAATCACATAACATACAATACAAAAATCTGCTAGCAATACAATTCAAAGAGCAGTTCCTACTTACATTCACATAATAAATTATTTACATCCCAAAATAATTCCTTAAAAATCCTGCATGCAATAAGCACTAAGAACTTCATCATATCCAAAAATCATCTTTAAAGAAATTTCATACAATCCAAACATGTGTTTGAATTTAGAGACAAAATAACTATAAACAATTTGGATAGTGAATTACATGCGATAATTATTCTTAAACAATTAAAATAAATTTATTTAGACCTCAAAATTCATATGACAGCATATTAACATATAATTACAGTAGCACAAAAATTCACATCACCAAATAAAATCATTTAGTCATACAAAAACATTACACAATAAAAGTTCAACAATTTAGTGATAAAACAGTCTAAAAACCTACCTTCAATAAAAATTCCATGTCACATAAAATATACATTATATTATCATAAGACTTTCCAATTTATAAATTTACATATACATAAACATATACATATGAAATTTTGAGAAAGTCATTCATTTGCATTAAGAACAACATCCATATATATGTGCAACATAACCAAATAGCAATAATTTACTATGAGTGATAGAGAGAAGAAAATTCATAACTTTTCATAGAAAAATCCAATTAACTTGAAATTTGGAGGATCATTACGTAACACATGGATGAATAATATATTAAAATTTTAGAGCAAACGGAAATTCCTAGAAAAAGTTATAGCGGTTGGATTTCAAGGAAAATTTCATTTCAGAATTAATCCAAGAATGAACTCTTACCTTAAAATGATTCTTCTTGAATTCCTTCGAATTCGCCCAAGGAGAACTCAATATTTCTATCAAATATTTGCAGGTGAATTGAGAGAGAAAAGAAGGAGAAAAACATGAAAAGAGATAAAAAGAAAAGATGTCTAAGAGAAATTTTGAGAGAGAGAGAGAGTAAATTTTTAAGTGAATGAAAATGAGGGATGACGTAGGTTAACTATCTCCGTAAAATCAGAATTTTTCTGACTAAATTAGTGTAAAATTCACATAGGAATGGAGAGAATTGAGGGGGAAAAGTCAAAGTTTTCAAGGATGGTTCTAGTTACTGTATTTCTCAATTTCAAAATAGGAAAATCCTCATCAATTATTTCCTAAAATAAGGAATCAAACCAAAAATAGGCCAATCAATCAAAATAAACTTCCAATCATATCCAATCACAATAATCATCCTTGTCACAAATTTTTGGATGATTTCTGCTGATTCCTTGTCAGCCGTCTTCGGCCTACCGATGGTTCACTTTGGCCTGCCGAAGCCATGAGGTCCGGCCTACCGATTATATTCATCAGCTTGCCATTCCGAGAGGGTCACTTTGACCTGTCAAACTAGAAGGTCTGGCCTGCCGATCTGCCTTAACATACTAGATTTCATCAAAGCATTAAATCATTACAAAATCATAATTAAACACAATGTAAAGACCTGAACACTTGACCATATCGATTCCATATGACCGTCACCTGTCATAAAACTTAACATAAAATAGTTAGTATCATTATATCATAACACATATCAATAAAAATTACTTAACGTCGTTACTCATCCGTTACATGAAAATTTTGTGGGTGTTACAGCGCAACAATGCTAATGCTTGTTAGGTAGGCCCCGCGTATTCATAATCTTGTCTACTCCCATGCGATTGAATCCACATGCATTTGTTTTCTTAGCCACCCTATTTGTGTACCAAGACTGACATGACGGCTTGCGTTCATGGACCCACTGTCCCCACTCTAACCTATTCATACGTGTTTCTTCTAACCGTTGGATCGAGAAATCAGTGGACCAGATTTTGCCATTTCTATCCTATCAGCTGCCATTCAACAGGGAATTACAAGCTCAAATTTGCATTCCCCAAGTGCAAATCTCGCATGACAAAAGGAGTAGAAATTGGATCAATATGATCCAATTTTGCCAACAAATTGAACAGTAAAAAAATAATAAAAAAATTTTAAACAGTAAAATTTGTGCTCGATAAATACTGAGGCTCTTCGCCTCGATGGAGCAACCCTCAACGGGCCAAGTGGCCCTTCTTTCCTTTCTTTTTTTGCTACTGAGCTAGACTCAGCAGTATCCCCTTAGGGTGGAGATATTGTTAGGGTACTCTTCCAACCCCACTAAAAATAATAATATAATGTCCAAAGTAGTGTAGAGAGTTTGGTGAGGCACAGAGATGATCTTGTATGCATAGGATTCTAGTTTGGATTTTATCTCTATATCTATGTTGTAATGCTTATATTTTGTGGAATAAATTATATTTCTATCTTTTTTATAATTATTGTTAATACTGTTATGCTACCCAATTCTTATATGAATTTAGTCATGCTTTCTTTAGATAATTTAATTGTGTTGCATAATTAATATTAATAATATTTAAGTCATGCTCGTTTATTAAGTTGAGTTTTTATTGCATTATAGACATAGACTAGCATAGTAAATACTTGGTAATGTTTGATTTATTATCAATAGAGCATGGCATAATGTATTCTTAGACCATTTAATTAAACGGGGTGCTGTCGGAATTAACGCTATAATTTACTCCATTAAAGTATATTAATTTTGGTTTGTTATTATTTTTTCTATATTAAAATTATGTTAATTATAATTGTAGTGACAGCGGTTATAATTTTCATAATTAGTGTACCTAATCATTAGTGAGAGATGATTATTTTACTACATTTATAGAAAAACCCTTACTATATTATAGCTTGCTATATTGTTGCTCTCGGTTGACGTAAAAAAATAGTAAAAGTGCTTGCAATTAATGAGAAAAGATATAATAGTCAAACGCTTTAGATAAATATTTTTTTAGAGCTAAAATTCCATACCAATTACGAAACGTACAAAGGATTCTCAAAGCTTCAGCATTTTAATTTTATGTTTTAAATTTTGAATTAAAAAAATCACAAAAAATATTTCTTTCATTTTAAACTTTGTTTTGAAAAACCTTTAGCCTTTTTGGACGTTTATCTTTATCAATCTCCCAAGTTACAAATTTTCTATCTCCCTGTGGATATGACAACCTTTCTATACTATAAACATCCACTGTTTAATTAAAAGCATTTTAGGGCACAAACACGAACAACAGCCTTTCCTCTGGTGATTCTCCTTCCAACCACATGAGAATACCTTGAGCTAAGGTTCTTGTGGTTAAACAATAGCTCTCAGGGAGTTACAGAGTTTCTCTTACTAGAGTACTCACTCTATGCTTCTCAAATGATCTAGATGACAAAGAAAACTTGTCCCTTATTTATAGTGGTCAAATTTAAGGTTAAACCTTATCAGATTAGGCCTCAAAATTTATGTCTAGATCAACTTTTGATGAAAAACGCGTCAAAAACACGTGTATTGATTATCACATGTTCGGCATGCCAATTAGGGAGATCGGCTTGCCGATCGAGTGGCAATCTAGAATCCTCATAGTATCTTATTTTCACCTAGGCATCTTAGATAAAGCCTCAGTTTTAATTCAAACAACCCTATAAAGAAGTTATCTGACTAAAACAGTCATATACAGATAATCCCATAGTAAATAAAATATTATCCAAATAATTTAACATGTTTATCTTAAAATAATTTACAAAATTAATTCAACTGATAAACTAACATGAATTATTAAATCCAATCTTATCAAAATTTTGCCAATCTAATAAAGTAACATAAGTCGGCAATATATAGAAAAAACACACCATATCGTTATAGGATTATTATGAGCTAACAAAGGAGACCCGGTGGACATATATAGATCAAGCTGCTATAATTATAAAAAAACATATCCCAGATACATGTTTTATAATTATCACTATAATGCTAGTCCACTAAAAGCTTGGAGCTGCACTCTTGAGTTATATAAAATTACAAAGCTCCCTTTAAGCTAACCGTCCATGACAAATAAAAATGTGTCACACCTCCATAGGATATTCATAATTGACTTAAGGATAAATTTTATTTTACCTTCCCAATTATTTTTATCTTACGTTCTATTATCACACTATTAAAATATTTACTATCCATAAATAGTATGCCATACGTTTACACCTATGTATCCGAATGGTTAAGCGCTCCAATATTCCAATTGCAAGATAATGTATATAAGAGAATATCATTAACTCTACAAAAGAGCTAGGGATTTCATATCTATAAATAACAAGTCTATGTTAATTAAGAGTCATGTTTCCAACTTACTAGTATGTGTTCCATCATCAAATCAGGATATCACCTTTTGGTACATCAAAAGATATAAGTTAAGAATACGGGCCCATAAGCCATTTTACGATTAAGACAAAACACATATCATTGTCTAAGGTGAAATGATTTGAACAAATAGAATCATTAACTAAATCAATTCGACTTTTTGTCCTGATCCAACACATTTTCACCTATAACAATATACCAATATTTTTACTCGTGAAGTCCCACTCTGATGATCATGACAAGCCATCTCTCGTTAGGGATGTAGATAAAATAACAATCTTAGCATGAATAAAGTGCCAAACTTTATTCCCTCGATTGTGGATCTTATGATTCAGACCATCACCTTTAAGATTCATGTCTTTCGCATAATCTGTCCATCATATGCATGATTCTTAAAGTTTTAGACCGACAGTTTCAAACTTTTGTTTGCTTATTATACATTCAACCAAAATGAACATATAGAGGATAACATTTAGTATATGAATAATAAATAAACTCTTTATTGATAAAATTTCTCCAAAACTTATTACAGCATTTTGCTTGTTATGACATTATCTCTAGTAGTTTGATCCAATGATCACCTTCCTTATACAAATGCAACTCCTTACACACCCCATGCTTTGTAGGTCGATCATCATCTTGTCTGTATCCTTACTGTTTCCATTAATGTTTTGAATTGTGCCTAACAAGATGTCACATACATTCTTCTCAATATGCAGACATCTAAGTTATAACGTAACGACAATGAGGTCTAATATGATAATTCTTAAAATATACTCTTCTTCTTCTAATTAAGCTCTATCAAATGTCTCTTTCACTTCTTACTACTATAATTTTCATGTCACGAGGCAATTTAAGTCCAACATTTTCTAACTAAACCAATATTTACTGAATAGATTTTCAAATTGGGGGTGGTCGTCGATCAATCTTACCAATAAAATTTTTGTTGTTTCTCATCCTATGAGTAATAGGAAGCTGTTATCAATGCCCAACAAAATAAGTTTTACTTGTTATCTACTTTTGAGGGAGTTGCATCGTTGCAAGGTGGACATGCTAAATACCGTTGACCACTCCAACCAGATAAACGACTACAAGCAGGAGAGTCATTAACTATCATAAGCAACACAACCTGCATCCGAAACGATGTTTTCTAAACAACATCATACACAACAACCCTTCATCCTATAATTCTTTTAACTCATCCCCAAAGGGCCTTAAGAACACATCCCTATCCTTCCAAGGGCCATTTGAACTATGAATCAATAAGGTCAGCATCTTGTATCGGTCCTTGGTGCATAACCATAGAGGTAAATTTTAAGCAGTAATCACCAAAAGCCATATATTGTATGAAAGACTCTTGTTTCTGAAAGGCTTGAAACTGTCAATAGCTGACCCTAATCAAACATCTTGATTCACATGCAAAGTCAGGGTACTTTTCATCTAGATCCTTCCACTCTTTATCATCAATTAGATGACACATAATGTCTTCATCTTACGATCACCCGCGTAAGTGCCACGTCATTTCTTTAGCAATGTGATGGGAAGCATATATACAAGCATACCAATGCTCTACCATTGGAGCTTGTAGAAACTAACTAAATATGTTTACTATGAAAGTAATGTCGGGTTTGGTGAGAGTAAGATACTATATGCACTAATTGTACTTATGTTATAAATAAATGTTTCATCAAATAAATGACCATCGATCAAGAAATACTTCTTATTTTAACACATTGGAGTAGAGAAAGCCTTTGATTTGAACATTGTTGTTTTCACAAGTAGATGATAAAGATATTTCCTCTAAGTGAGAGGAAGTCCATCAGAGTCTATTTGTGCTTCTAATCCTAGAAAGTAGCTCACTAGGCCTAATGTTTTTAGTGCAAATTGTACATCTAAATCAACAATAAACTTAAGGATGACAATTGGATCTTCACAAGTCTAGAGAATGTCATCAACATATAAAAGAACTAAAAATAGTTTTTTATTAATTCTACTAAAGAAGATAGAATTATTGAACTTGAATTGGTGAAACCCTAGGCAATCAAGGCTTGCTTAAAACGGTAAAATCAGGCTTTAGGAGCCTATTTTAGACCATATAAAGCTTTCTTTAACTTGCAAACATAATTGGGCTTAGTAACGTTTTCAAAACTTTTTGGTTGAGTTATAAAAACTATTTCTTGCAAGGTGTCATTTAGAAAAACATCATTGGCATCTACTTGGCGAATGTCCCAGCCATATGTCACAACCAAAAAAAGCACAACACTGATGGTAGAAGACTTAACTACAAGACTAAAAGTTTTTAAAAAATCAAGTCTTGTAGTTTGTTTAAAACCTTTAGCCACCAAACAAGCTTTAAAACTTTCAACAGTTCCGTCAACCTTGTACTTGACTCTAAACACCTATTTATAGCTCCATTTTGCATTAAAGCTTCAAATTCTGCCTCCATAACATATTTTCACTCAAGTTTAGACAAAGCTTCTTGTGTAGTAGATGGTTCAATAGACTTCTCATGTAAAAACAACATATCATGGAATTAAAATTCCACATTTGGATCTAGCGAGCATGTTGTATGTAGAGGTCTTAGGCACATAATGTTATGTGGGCAAAGGATCCAAAATAGGTAAAGAAGAAGAAGTGGTGTCCAAAGGGGGATATGATGTAATGGTGAGGCTAAATTTGAGTGATTCAATAGCATTATTAATGACAGAACTGAAAGGAGAAACTTGAGACATTTGAGTAGGAAACATAGACTCAAGAAAAGAACCATCAATAAGAATCGACGCTTTCCCCATCAACTTACTCATCTAAAGTTTCATCCTCCTCTCCGGAGTTATCATCTTCTTTGGGGGACTTGTCTTTCAATATTGCATCAACATCGGATGTGACAATTTTAGATGATACTTCAGGTCAATTCTACATCAATGTCTCAATCTCTAGTAGTTCCATTATTAAGTCAATGTTCATAAACTTGGTATCTTGAACTACTATCATGACGTCCACATTTGCTTCTAAAAAATCTCATATATGTCGATGTCCAAAATGTTCAATAACTTTCCTGTTTGGACCATTAAACAAAACATCTACGTAAAAAAAACTTGTTCTATGTGAAATAAAAGTATGAATCATTCATTCTTATACCACAACTCCTGAACAAAGATGCATGTTCTATTTTTATATTGTTGAACTCTCTTTTTTTCTCGACGAGTGTCAAACTACTTATACTTAAAAGAAAAACAGAATTGTCATTTACGTAGGATAATTCATAAATCTGCTCAAAGACTCTGTAATATATTTGATTATCAGGTCCACAAACACAAATAATAGAATTCTTGGTAGTTTGATTGATTTCATGCTTCTTTGTTGGAAACTTGACTCCATTCACCATACAATTAAAATAGCTTCTAACAAAGAAGCTTGAGCTAGATGAAAGCAAAACCAATTGTTCGGTCTCCTCTGGTGCATTCTGCTCACAAATATTAAACATCTATCAATAGTAAAAAATTATTAAAAATTAATAATAATCAGTATTTGGATCCAATTTGAAATGAATATAATTTAAAACAATGGTATACTGTATTATGAAACCAACTTGGAAACTCCCTTGATTGAATGTTATCTAATGATCTGGTTCGACCACTATCCTTCAACTCATTCATTTGGTCACTGTTTATTAAGGAATTTGAGTGAGTGATACAATTTTGTTTAACACAACTATAAAATAAAATTTAGAGTAATACTTCCTCTATATATTGTTGAATTTATGAGCAGTTGCATAAAATGTACCACTTGATTTTATTCCATAGATGGTTATGTAATGTGATCGGGTTCATCTTTCCAACTGGGCAACAACAAGTTTCGAAGATAGAAATCTTGTTGACGTTACCCTTTTCATCTTCTACCCAATCTCTCTTAACTCTATTAAATCTTGCCTCAATGTCACACAGATATATCAAACAAAAAGTCAACACTTCATTGACAATATATGTCTTGATAATCGATTCCTCTAGTTCCGCATGATCCTTGACAAATTTCTACAACGATCTAAGAAAGCATGCAAATAGATACATCCACCTTAAATGAATAGGCCCTCCTTGAATGGCTTCTTCTAGCAAATGCACTATTGAATGAACTATAATATCAAAAAAGACTAGGGAAAAATTATTTCTAACTTGCATGAACAATATCTTGTTGGCCTTTCTCTAAATCACTTATCCTCAACGTCCTTGAACATATCAACTGAAAGAAATTGCTTAATTTTGTTATTACATCTATAATCTCTTTTGTCATGAATGGTTGAATCCCAATTTGTAATAATCGCTATATTATGACATGACAATCGTGTGATTTTAACCTAGTAATCTTACTATTCCCCCCGATCATGTTTTTCCTTAGATTTAATGCAAACCCACCATGAAACTGAACTGCTTTTAAAAACTTACAAAAGTTTCTTACTGTTAGCCAGGGTTAGTGTATACGTTGCATGTGGTTTCATGCAATGATTACCTTCCTTATACAAATACAACTCCTTACACATCCTCATGTTTTATAGGTTGATCTTCAACTTGTCAGTATCATTACTTTTTCCATCAATACTCAGAATTAAGCCCGATAAGCCATCATGCACATTCTTCTTGATATGCATGACATCTAAATTGTAACGTAATGACAACGAGGTCCAGTAAGGTAATTCTCAAAATATACTCTTCTTTGCTCAATCAAGCTCTATCGAATGTCTCTTTCGATTCTTACTACCACACTTTTCATGTTTACTAGACAATCTAAGTCCAACCTTTTCTAGCTGAACCAATATTTGCTGAATGGATTTTTGAGGCGGGGGGGTTGTTGATCAACCTTACCATCAAACTTTTTGTTGCTTCTCATCCTATGACTAATAAGAAGCCATTGTTGATGCTCAGCAAAACAAGTTTTACTTATTATCTGCTTTGAGGGGGTTGCATCATTGCAAGGTGGATAGGCCAAGTACCCTTTACCACTCTGACCAGATAAATTACTATGAGCAAAAGAGTTGTTAACTATCATAAGCAACATAGCCTATATTAGAAAAGACGTATTCAAAATAGCATCACACACAAGAGCCCTTCCATCCCAAATATTCTTTTAACTCATCCACAAAGGGCCTTAAGAATACATCCATATCCTTCCTACGAGAATTTGGACCATGAATCAATAAGGGTAACATCTTGTATAGGTCCTTGATGCATACCCACAAAGGTAAAATATAAGTGGTCATCACCACTAGCCACATGCTATATGAAAGACTCATGTTCCTAAAAAATTTGAAACCAACAACAGCTAACCTTAATCAAACATTTCTCGATTTATGTGCAAAGTCAAGGTGCTTTTCATCTAGATCCTTCCACTCTTTACCGTCAACTAGATGGCGCATCATGTCTTCATCTTTCAATCGCATATGGAAGTGCCATGTCATTTCCTTAGTAGTGTGACGAAAAGCATACAAATACTTCAATCAATCCTTCAAAAGGAAGTAACAGAGTACTTTCCATGGAACTTTTGTCCCCTTTTTATTCTTCCAACGACTTGTGTTGCAAATTGGGCACACCTATAGATCAACGTCCTCCTTATAAAGCAAAACGCAATCATAATGACATATATGAATTTTCTTGTAGCTCAGTCCCACTTTACTCAATAACTTCTTTAACTCATAATGAAAAATAGGTAGCTTATTCCCATCAGGAAATGCATTTTTTAATAACTTCAATGTAGTATCCATGCACTCATTAGACTACTTATAAAGCCCTTTTAAGTGCATCAATTTCACTAAAAAAATTCAATGATGAATACTTAGGACAACCTAGATACAATCCCACTTGGTGCGCTCGAACAAGAGATCCTTGAATTCATCATACTATGTATCTTCTATATCCACTTACGTCTCACCCAACATATCATAATCATCATTAATCCCAGCAACATCATTTATGAATGCAAGCACCTTATCTATCAGTTCATTTACACCTAGACCAGTACTTGAAACCACTTCTTCTTCATCATGGTGAATCCATTTACTATATGTTGTATCAAAACCAAATTGATGTATGTGTACTCTCACTATTTCTACTGGCAACATCTCATGATTTCTACACTTCATACAAGAACAATTAATATGCCCAAATGAATTTGCAAAAGTCTTTACGACCTCAATAAAAACATAAACCACCCAATACTCATTTGACTACTAGTTCTTCAAATGAATCCTACTCTTATCAATCGACATTTCAACCATAAACAATAACAGACACAATCATCACTCATGTAAAGGTATGTATGTATGCAATTCTATGTGCAACCTTTACTCCTACCTAACAGGGTAAGGCCCTATCCTATTCAATATTGTAATTTACGTCTTGTGTTACTCATCCCACAATGCTCCCATTCTATAAAAAAATTTGATAGCATCTCCCTTTAGTTCTCCTAAGTGTGCTATCAGACATACACTTGAAAACAAAGGAAGATGTACCGAAACCTCCATCAAAGGCATAAGTAAAATTGAATGACAAACACGTAAATTACAATATCAAATTGTCCACAACAGGACAATTCAAGCTTCTATTACTGCATACCAATCCTAAAACGTGTATAAGATTAATTAATGCATGCACAAGCAAAATGAAAACATAAATGCATACCCGAGTACGTTGTTCTTATGATGTGAAGCCCCAAAATTTGTTGCTAGGAAATAAACTTGGGTAATATGATAATATCATATGCAAATAACTATAATGTCTTGTTAAGTTATATTTTTCAGGTGATGTGACGAGGACTCGAGGTGCTAGAACAAAATTCATGCCAAATTAATGACTTTTTGTTTATGATGATTTGATGAATTTGCATTATGGTTTAATTATGTGAATAAGATATATATGTATATAAGAAGTCATATATATATATATATCTTATTAATACGTATATATATATATCTTATTGTTACATTTATATGTATATAGAAATATGCAAAGGTCTGGCTGTCAGTTTTTTTTTTAAGTTTTGTTATCAGAATTCAAAACTATTTTTGAGTATTCAAATTAACTTCATTTTTAATGAATTTGGCGTCAATAGAAGGCTTATGTCTATTTTTATTTGACACTTGTTTCAGGTTGTTTAGAATTTTGTGTGAATTGTTATGATTTTTGAAACATACAAAGGTTTGGCTATCAATTTTGTAAAGTCTTGTAATCTTATGTAATTGTTTGTTTTATTTTGTGTTTTGTTATTATTTGAGGATGAAATCAGCTATTTAGGTGTTGTTTTAATGAGATGGAAGTATTTGTTAGATTATTATAACTTTTTAATAATTTTATCATATTCTGGCATGAATGGTTCTAAAAGTGAGCACCCGAGACCTCAATAGCACATCACCATCAGAAAAGTTTAAAAAGGTTAAGTAAGGCATTTATATAAGTACACTCTCACCTGCAACATGAACAAAAAAACATGATGATGAGAAATATATGATTTTGATGTTGATGATGATGTTATAATGTTTTAATATTTCTCTTATGATGATGTTTTGATGAAAAATATGTGTATATAAATGTATATATATAAATATAAATATATTTTATGTTTTAAATTGATGTTGTACACCTTTGATGTTGATGATGATCGGTGAGCGGTCTTTTGTCCAGTGAGCGGACTTTTTTTCACGATTGGTTTGAGATTAGCTACCTCATTCTTTTTGTGACCAGCATGCTATGATGGTACAACATCGGGCCCACTATATGATGGTTTTTAAATGTTAAAATATTTTCAAGGATGTTTATATTTATGATGATGTTTGTTATATGACAAAAAAAAAATTATTTTGTGAGATACAAGTGTCTTACTAAGCTTTTCTTATATAATTAATTCATGTTGCAGATAAAGGAAGAGGAATAATGTAAGAATGGAGAAGCTTGAGGCAGATGCGAGACGATGTACAATACGAAAACAGGAAGAACGATCTTGGAATGAAAATATATTTATTTTAAATAAATTTCAAGACTTTGTTTGATGGTGATTTTGATTGGACGATTATTTTGGAGCTCTTATTTATTTCACAATATGGATTTTAGACTCATATCAATTATTAAAATTATTTTTGTTAAAAAAAATAATTTCCTAAATTTATAGAAGTTAAAAAAAAATCATTTCTGACAAATTACGAATATAATTTCAGAGTATTTTTTTTCCACACTTTAATAAGATAGAAAGATAAGAAAGACAAGTTTAACTGTAACAGTCCATGAACGGGATGTAACATTTATGGTATCAGAGTAGTTTTCTATTTCTTATCATATATCGCCACGTATCCACTTTAAGCTTCTCCAACTAAGTAACTAATTAATTGATGAAAATATAAGACGCTATGAGGTGATGCTCTAATTATGGAAAGTTTGAATCCCGACTAGATATTCTGAAATAATAGTTGACTTATTAATAAAATTTCCTATCCAACAGACGACTAAGAAAGATGGTGCGTGCATAACAAGTACGTGATGTTCATGGTCACAATAATAACCAAGTGCAAGCTAAAATTGAGAACGGTGCAGAACCCAATTTGGCAGCAGTAGTAGCACAGATGCGTCAAGACCAATAAAGAGGTTGTGGGCAAGCCGAAACTGAGACTACAGCGTAGCCTAATCTAGTAAAAATGGTGGCATAGCTTTAGAGACAAGTTCAAGAACATCAAACACTTATTAATAATTTGCAAGCTAGAAACAGAGTGGAAGTCCCTGCTGATCCACTTGCTCCATAACTAGAGTAGTATAGAGGAGCTCAGGCTGGAGCAAATCTCGAACCCTTGTATCTTAGGTTCAAGAGGATGAAGCCAAAGGAGTTCAACTGTTCAACAGACCCTTTAATGGCACAAGGGTGGTTAAAGTCTATTGAATTGGTGCTAAACTTTATGGGCTTGATTGATAATGAAAAGGTAAAGTGTACTTCCTACTGTTTGATGGATGATGCTAGGATTTGGTGGGAAGGAGTTGAGCTGAGCAGGGATGTACATTAGATGACATGGCAAGATTTCCTCTAGGTGTTTAACGAGCAATATTTCAACACGTCTGTGAGGAAAGAACACTATGATGAGTTTAATAACTTTTGTCAGGGAAATTTATCTGTGACAAAAGCTGTTAAGCGGTTTAACCAACTGGCACGTCTTTGTCCTAACATGGTGCCAACTGAGGAGGAACGTCTGAGAAGAATGATTGGGATGCTAAAGCCAGAAATTGCAGTGATTGTCGATAGTGGAACTGCTCCATCAAAGACCATAGCTGAGTGTGTAAATTGTGCCCTTCGTGCTGAGTATCACTGAAAAAAAAGGAATGAAGGCCAAACTCGTCAAAGTAAGGCTTCTAAGAACAATAATAACCACCATAATTGTGGGAACTTTGGAAGTCATGGCAAGTTGCAAGGAGGCCATTGGAACAATAACAAGAGAAAAAGGAACTTTCCTAACTAGAAAAACCAAAATAACCGTCAGGGAGGAGGTCAACCAGCCAAGCAAGCCAAGTATACTCCACCTTGTTCTAAATGTGGGAAGATGCACTTAGGGGAATGTCGTCAGGACATAAACCTATGTTACAGTTGTGGACGTGAGGGTCACCAGCCCAAGAATTGTCTGAACAAGACCTACCAGTCCTTCCAACAGAGCCAACAGAGGAACCAATCTACTCAGCTTCAAAGCATGCAAGCTGCTCTTGATGGTCTTCATATTTCTCAAGGACGATTTGAGGCCCCTCCACTCACTACCAATGCTAGAATTTTTACCACAACAAAAGACGAAGCTATTGTTGGGAATTCTAACGTTGTTACAGGTCAGATACTTGTTATTAATCAATATGCTAACGTTCTTTTCGACACTACAGCCACACACTCCTTTATATCTTCTTCTTTTGCAAAAAGGATAAGAAAAAATCAGGATGTCTTGAGTCAACAATTCACTACAATACTTCCCTCTAAGGAAGTAATGATATCCACTCATTGTTTACGAGCTATACCATGATGATTGTTGATAGGGAACTCTACAGTGATCTAATAGTGCTCGAGATGTATGACTATGACCTAATCTTAGGTATGGATTTCTTGAGTAAATACAACGCGTCTATTGAATGTCGAAGACGTAAGGTCGTGTTTAATCCTAAAGGAGAAGCCCAGTTTGAATTTGTTGGTGAGTCGAGAAAGAAGAAAAAGTTATTCCTGTCGGCGATGAAGGCTTGGAAGATGCTAGCCGATGGTTGTACCAGTTTCTTAGCTAACATCATTGATAAGAGGAAAGAAGATAAGATGAAAATTGAAGATGTGCCTATTGTATGAGATTTTAAAGATGTGTTTCTTGATGACATGCCAGGTTTATCACCAGATAGAGAAATTGAGTTCAAGATTGAGTTAATACCTGGAACAGGGCCAATTTCTAAGGCACCATATCGCATGGCACCTGTGGAATTGAAAGAATTATATGAGCAACTTGAAGACCTATTGAATAAGGGTTTCATTCGCACCAGTCATTCGCCATGGGGAGCTCTAGTTTTATTTGTGAAGAAGAAGGATGGATCAATGAGAATTTGCATCGACTATAGATAGCTGAACAAGGTGACCATAAGAAACAAATACCTATTACCGAGAATTGACGATTTGTTCGACTAGTTGCAAGGTGCGACTATGTTTTCAAAGGTTGATTTGCGATCTGGGTATCACCAATTAAAGATTAAGGAGGGTGATATCCCTAAGTCAACCTTCAGAACTTGTTATGGCCACTATGAGTTTGTGGTCATGCCATTTGGGTTGACCAATGCCCCTGCTGCTTTCATGGACTTAATGAATAGAGTGTTCAAGGAGTTTTTAGATAAGTTTGTGACAGTATTCATCGATGATATCCTCATTTATTCAAAGACTCGAGAAGAACATGAGGAGCATTTGAGGATAGTGTTGCAGACATTGAAGAGGCACCAATTGTATGTTAAGTTCTCCAAATGTGAATTTTGGTTAGATAGTGTGGCATTCCTTGGTCATGTGATTTCAAAGGATGGGGTGATGGTTGATCTTGTGAAAATTGAGGCTATCAATAATTGGAAGAGGCCATCCAATGCAAGTGAGATAAGAAGTTTCCTTGGTTTAGTAGGATATTATAGGAAATTTATGGCTGATTTTTCAAAGCTTGCCATGCCGCTTACGACGCTTACCCGAAAGGAAAAGAAGTTCAAATAGACTAAAGACAGCGAGAAGAGCTTCCAAGAGCTAAAAAGACAACTCACAAGTGCCCCAATCTTGACGATTCCAGAAGGGAATGAAGGATTTTTGATTTATAGCGATGCTTCCAAAATAGGTCTTGGTGTAGTGTTAATGCAGAATGGGAAGGTGATTGCCTATGCCTCTAGGCAATTAAAAGACTATGAGAAAAACTATACTACTCATGACTTAGAGTTGGTTGCTGTGGTTTTTACATTAAAAATTTGGAGGCATTATCTGTATGGGGTTCAATGCCAAATATTCATCGACCACCAAAGTTTGAAGTACACCTTCACACAGAAGGAACTAAATATGAGGCAAAGGAGATGGCTTGAGCTAGTGAAAGATTATGATTGTGAAATCCTTTACCACCCAGGAAAGGCGAATAAGGTAGCAGATGCATTGAGTCAAAAAGCCCCTACTGCGTTAATGTCCTTACATACGATATCCAAGCCCCTTCAGGATGAGATTCGTGATTTTGGATTGGAATTAGTAGTTGGGCGATTATCAGCAATGACCTTATCTCCGACTATTCTAGATGACATTCAATGTAAGCAAGATCTTGATCCAAGTCTTATGAGGATTAAAAGGGAAATGCTTGAAGAGAAATGTGAAGGATTTAGTTTGTCTGATGATGGAGTGCTAAAGTTTAAAGGACGGTTATGTGTTCCTAAGGACGAAGAATTAAGGAAAAAGATTCTTGCAGAAGCGCACAACACGCCATATACTCTTCATCCTGGTGCAACCAAGATGTATGTGGATCTTAAGAATAGTTTTTGGTGGTTTGAAATGAAGAAGGACGTAGCTCACTATGTCAAACAATGTTCGACTTGTCAGTAAGTTAAGACAGAGCACCAAAGGCCAGGAGGTGTACTTCAATCAATTCAAATTCCAGAGTGGAAATGGGAGGATATTTCAATGGATTTCATTATTGGACTTCCAAGGACTATGAATGGATACGATGCTGTATGGGTGATTATTGATAGATTGAAAAAGTCAGCGCACTTTCTTCCTATTCGGACAACATTCTCTATGGAACAATTGGCAGAACTATATGTGAAGGAAGTTGTGAGGCTCCATGGTGTTCCCAAGTCTATCATTTCAGATCAAGATAATAGGTTCACCTCTCATTTTTGGAAGAGTGTTCAGGCAGCTATGGGCATAAAGTTAAATTTTAGCACAGCATTTCACCCTCAGACAGATGGTTAAACAGAGAGAACCAATCAAACGCTTGAGGATATGCTTCGAGCCTGTGTCTTGGACTTCAAAGGGAGTTGGTGTAAGTTTCTACCATTAGCTGGATTTGCTTATAATAATAGTTATCAAGCGACAATTGGAATGGCTCCCTATGAGGCACTTTATAGGAGACGCTATAGATCCCCAATTTATTGGCATGAGGCCGGGGAGAAGAAGCTAACGTAGTCAAAACTTAAGGAGAAAACTGATTTTTTTAGTAAGACAATCAAAGCAATAAAAGTGATTCAATAAAGGATTGCAATAGCTCAGAGTAGACAAAAGAGTTATGCAGATGTACGACGGAGGCCCTTAGAGTTTGAGGTTGGTGACTTGGTTTTCATCAAGGTTGCCCCGATAAAAGGCGTGATGCGATTTGGGAAGAACGGCAAGCTTAGTCCCAGATATGTGGGACCATATATGGTGATTGAACGTATCGGCAATGTGGCCTACAAGTTAGAATTACCACAGGAGATGGCATCTAGTCACAACATATTTCACGTATCTATGTTGAAAAAGTATGTACTAGATCCATCCCACATCGTCCAACCACAAACGATTCAGATTAAAGAGAATATGAGCTACGAAGAGAAACTGATTGAGATTTTGGATCGAAAGACGAAGACCTTAAGAAACAAAGAGATTCCTTTGGTGAGAGTTCTTTGGCGTAATCATAAGATAGAAGAAGCCACATGGGAACGAGAGGACACTATGAGAGCGAATTACCTAGAATTATTCTAAGTTTCGAGGACGAAACTTTTGTAAGGTAAGAAGGATTGTGAAGCCCCAATATTTGTTGCTAGGAAATAAACTTGGGTAATATGATAATATCATATGAAAATAACTACAATGTCTTGTTAAGTTATATTTTTCAGGTGATGTGACGAGGACTCGAGGTGCTAGAACAAAATTCATGCCAAATTAATGACTTTTTGTTTATGATGATTTGATGAATTTGCGTTATGGTTTAATTATGTGAATAAGATATATATGTATATAAGAAGTCATATATATATATATATTAATACGTTTATATATATATATATATCTTATTAATAGGTATATATATATATATCTTATTGTTACATTTATATGTATATAGAAATATGCAAAGGTCTGGCTGTCAGTTTTTTTTTTAAGTTTTGTTATCAGAATTCAAAACTATTTTTGAGCATTCAAATTAACTTCAGTTTTAACGAATTTGGTGTCAATAGAAGGCTTATGTCTATTTTTATTTGACACTTGTTTCAGGTTGTTTAGAATTTTGTGTGAAATGTTATGATTTTTGAAACATACAAAGGTCTGGATATCAATTTTGTAAAGTCTTGTAATCTTGTGTAATTGTTTGTTTTATTTTGTGTTTGATATTATTTGAGGATGAAATTAGCTATTTAGGTGTTGTTTTAATGAGATAGAAGTATTTGTTAGATTATTATAACTTTTTAATAATTTTATTATATTATGGCATGAATGGTTCTAAAGGTGAGCACCCGAGACCTTAATCACACTTCACCATCGGAAAAGTTTAAAAAGGTTAAGTAGGGCATTTATGTAAGTACACTTTCACCTGCAACATGAACAAAAAAAAAATGATGATGAGAAATATATGATTTTGATGTTGATGATGATGTTGTAATGTTTTAATATTTCTCTTATGATGATGTTTTGATGAAAAATATGTGTATATAATGTATATGTATAAATATAAAGATATTTTATGTTTTAAATTGATGTTGTACACCCTTGATGTTGATGATGATCGATGAATGGTCTTTTGTCCGGTGAGTGAAATTTTTGTCACGATTGGTTTAGGATTAGCTACCTCATTCTTTCTGTGACCAGCGCGCTATGATGGTACAACGTCGGGCCCACTATATGATTGTTTTTAAATGTTAAAATGTTTTCAATGATGTTTATATTTATGATGATGTTTGTTATATGACCAAAAAAAAATTATTTTGTGAGATACAAGTGTCTTACTAAGCTTTGCTTATATAAGTTAATTCATGTTGCAGATAAAAGGAAAAGGAATAATGTAAGAATGGAGAAGCTTGAGGTGGATGCGAGACGATGTAAGATAGGAAAACGGGAAGAACAATCTTGGAATGAAAATATATTTATTTTAAATAAATTTCAAGACTTTGTTTGATGATGATTTTGATTGAAGGATTATTTTGGAACTCTTATTTATTTCGCAATATGGATTTTAGACTCATATCAATTATTAAAGTTATTTTTGTTAAAAAAATAATTTCCTAAATTTATAGAAGTTAAAAAAAATCATTTCTGACAAATTACGAATATAATTTTAGAGTATTTTTTTCCCGCACTTTAATAAGATAGAAAGATAAGAAAGATAAGTTTAACTGTAACGATCTATGAATGAGATGTAACATATGACTATCCAGTTAGTTACATATCAAACTACTATTAGAAATAAGGCACAATTTTTTTATTAAATTCATGAAGTCTTATCAAATTTTACGATAATCTTATGTTTAATTTTTTTTCATATGATTAAATTTTAAATTTATTTTTTATATCAATTACTTATTAATTAAAATAATATATTTTATTATTTTATTTTAGAGTTTTTAATTAATTCAAAAGACAAATTTTATTTCTTTTCTTTTTTTTAGTTTCTCTTCTATTTGGAAATAATATATTATATTTGTTAATTAATTTTTAAAAAATTTTATATCTTCAATGATTTTTAAGGGGAATTTTACTTCTTTTCTATTCGTAAATATTACATTACTTATATAATTTTTCTTTTTTTGTATTTTGAATATTACTATTTTAATATTTTTAATCAAATAATATCCATATTTTTTATTCTAAATAATATAGTTTAATCTTCTGAAATTATATAACATATTGCAATAAATTAAATTATTTTTTTAATAATTTAAAGATTATGAGAAGTAACTTAATTTAAAATTTGACCAACTTATAAACAAACAAAAACAACAACTAACTTATAAACTAAAACAATTTAATCAACTAACAACATTACAATAATAATAATTACAATTCTAACTAAAACAACATTACAACTCTAACTAAACTCATATAAATAATAAAAATTTCACCAACATTACAATTCTATATTCTTACATGACAACAACAACAACAAAAATCCAATTCAATTATAACCATCATAGCAACATCCAATTCAACATTTTACGATCACAACAATAAAAAAAATAATCAATCCAATACCCAACACAAAACATAAACCAATCCAAACTTATCAATAACAACCATATTCCACATTACTCGTTTTTTTCATTTTTACAAACTTATCAACATTTATACATAATCATATAACTTAATTCAAACCACATAAAAATGTACATAACCACAATCTATAAATAAAACCATTAAAAAGAATCAAAAGCTTACTCAATCCAAAACCCACTAAAACCATGGGCTGGAAAACTAGGAGTAGCAACTGACGGCAAAAGGCAGCAAAGAACAGCAGCGGACGACAGCAATAACAACAATGGAAGAGAAGTCTTATTATCTAGGATTTTTTGTGTTTCGGGGGGAATTTTTTTGAATTTCTTTGGAGATTTTAGGGTTTTAATGCAAAATAGAACATAAAGTAAAAGAGAAAGGGGATTTTGTGGGGTTTAGGATGGTCTTCAGTTAAAGAGATTGAGAAAATTAGAGAGAGGAAGGAAAGAAGCTCAAGGAAAATAGGGAAGGAAGGTTCTATATGCTGGTTTATACACAAACATTTTCGTTTTGATATATGTTGTCGCAAATAACAAATCATCATCATAGAAAATAGCCCAAAACAACGCCGTTTAACTTAATCTCGAAAAACAAATTCAATGTCATGGAAAATAATTTTCAGAACCTACTAAGCCCATCACCAAAATTTTCGTAAAAATGTTGAAAATTACAACTATTAGAGACAACTTATCGATAGGAGTACCTCTAACTCTGTAGAGCTAGCTATATACCATGGACATTTGCGACAATATGTCGTCACAAATACCAATCAATTGACGCTGATTCTACTCGCATGAGAGTACCTTTTGGCGCCTTAATTATTTGCGATGACATGTCATCGCAAATAATAAATGATATTTTCTCATTTTTTGCAACAACTTATCATCAATTATACATGTAATATAGTCTTCGTCGCTTTTTTTTTTTTTTTTTGCAAGGAACTTTTTTTAATGTCGTTGCTATTATTGTTTGCGATGACATGGTTATTATTAGCAACGACAAAGCCCTCATTTCTGGTAGTGAAGGCTCTAATGTTATGCCATGATTTGTTAAAGGTAGGGAGAGAAAGAGAAAATTAGAGAGAGTAGATATGGAGAAATGTCCAACTAGCTTCATTAACTTTTCAATACTTATAAACGCCTAGGAACTTGAATATGTTTATTACAAGACCAGTAAACCAACTTGCTAACAGCCTCTAAGTTTTGCACTGATTAAACTATCCAACAACTACCTAGTTAATTAGTGATAAATATATCATTGATTAACATCAGTACATTAATATCATTAATGTATCATAAATGATAATTTCTGTAATTCTTAAAAACTCAATCATTTACTTAAAAAAGTTTAAAATATAGCAATTTACTCCTAAATCCCTTTTATTACTGCTTAAACAATATTAGAGTCCTGAAAAATTCATAGAATGGAACAAAATTTTGATGATTAAAAACTTTATTATAAATTAACAAGTTCTCCTTTTTCTTTTACCACGTTAACTTTTTTTTAAACTAAGCCGAACGTCCTACAAAATAATGAGAAAACGAAAATGTTGGCTTAACTTTCTCTCTCTCTCTCTTTCTCCCTCTCTCTTTGCTTAATTAATTTTTAGATAGAGAATAGAAATACAAAAAACGTAGAGATTTTTTGGTTAGGTATATAAGTGTAATTTTTTTCATTGTATATTTTGTGAATTCATATGGGCAATGAGAGTGGTTCCGTTGTCGCACAACTCTTAACTTTTCACACCTCTTCCCTAAAAGTAAACCCCACATAATTTTAAAATGACTTAGTTTGTATATTTTACATTCTTAGAATTTCAAAATTATTGCTTATATTTTCACATAATTATTATTTCTCTCACTTTCTTTTTTTCTTTTCTCACTCGTCAATTATTTTTCTTATTTTAATATTTTCATTTCTTTATTTGTCTTTATTTCTTTTTTTTAAGCTTTGGACATGAAGCCTTTTTCAAATATAAAGAAAATTTATAAATTAAAAGAATAATGTTTATTATTACTCTTTTTCATGCACATCATATTATTTTTCTTTTTTTTAAAGGAAGAATGAGACATCTAGGTCAAACTAAAATAGAAATTAAAATTAATAGGTCAAAATTTAATAAATAAGCCAATTATATATAAACAAGCATTTATGCTTAAATAAAATTCCAAAAACAACCTTATCTTCTTCATCTTCCTAAAAAAAAAAAAAACATAACAATAGTTTTTCTCTCCTCTCCAACTTTCTACTTCACTTCTCAATCTCTTCATGGTCAGAATATGTTGCAGACGCGAACAATCAGCCACAATTGCTGCCAAGCAAACGGGTGCCAGAGAGCTGACGTCGTGAAGCGAGTCGGTGCTGGAGAATAACTCCAACTGTCCATGAGCGTGAGAGATCGTGTCACTGCCATTTGTCTTTTAACTCCATTCAGCCTTGCCCAAATATTTTGGACAGCCAGATATCTGACAACAGCTCCTCCCACGACAGATTCGACATTGTCGTCGACCTTGCATGTTTGGTTTTGTTGGATTTTGTTATTCAAATAAGCAGCAAAAAATCTAAATTAATTCCCAAAACTCTCACAAGATCTATGCAATTCGATTAGATTGATAAGAAAGTCATAGAATCTTACTAGAATGACAACAGGTGCAAGATTTTTGGAAGGAAAAGAGCGTGTTCACTCTAGTGACACCCTAACTCAAGCTTTTTGTATTCGGGATCGGATTTATACGTTGTTACTTAGAGCAATGCCCTTTGCAGGTATCCACACGAATAGACTCTATCAAAAACTAAATTGGTGTGCTAGCACCCTCTCATTGTGTTAAATGACTCTCTCTAATTTTTGGGGTTTTAATGTTTTCACCTTTTAGAATAAGAGAATGCCTTTTCTCATCTAATTCGGCTAGAAACCCTAAAACAGATATATATATATATATTGACTTCGAGATAGAGTCATATTTAACTAGGGTAAACTGTAATTCAAATATAATTCCTAGAATCTAGATAATGTCAAATTCAATGAACCTAGACATATCTAGTACATCGAATCTAGACACTATCAGGTTCATTGAACCCAAACACAATAAACCCAAAATTTGTTTTTAGTTTGTTCTAAGTGTGTGACCTTGTAGGTTCACATAACGTTGGTAGTAGGCTTAAAATTATATTTCTGGCCTACAAATCATAAACAGCCTCTAGCAAGACATTGTGATTACCTAAGTTATGTGAATGTCAATAATTCGACATAACCTAATCCACAATAAGTATTAAAGTCCTTTTGTCACTAGATACCTCGATTGGACATAAGGCATGGTTTATGTCATCCTTATATTAGTCAATCATATTATTTCTCGATCTTAAGTAGACTGATATTGCAACCCTTATTAATTCATTCCAGTATGGCCATTTATTTTTCTTCAGTCTAACTTATCAAGAGGCCCATAGATATCTTTCTCATAATAAATGAGGGACAAATTCTTTCTTAATCACTCACTTCCTCACATGATTCACTCTATATCCAACAATAATCCATTCCATCATCCTATTAAAAATAATATTAGAATGTGTCAAAATATAGAACTTGTCATGTAGAAAACAATGGAGATTCTAGGTTAGACGACTAGGATAATACTATTATGATGAAAATCACTTATGACAATTATCCATGCATTATTCTCATAGCGGGCCGATCCAATATATCATTTCTCAAATATGTATCTATGAGTTGACTTAGTATTTCATAGACTTAGTATTTCATACACATAATTAGTAAAACATAATCATCAATCAAACTTCATACTAGTCTTCATTTATTATTATCCCAATAATAATGACTGAAGGAATAATTTAGAATAGAATTCAATTTTTGCCTACGAATTTTACTATCAAGTCATATACTTGATGACCATAGGCAGAATTAACTATTCATGGAATTAGAATCAAAAGCAATAATGAAAATGCCTCTTTATTAATAAAATGCAAATGTCACAAGTTAAAATGTGGTCATTACATAATTGGCCTAGGGCACATCACTAACATCGCCTTCCTGTAACTTGTCGCCATCTTCTCCCGCAACAAATCCAGCGCTCTTCTCCCATAGCAGATCTGATACAAACCTCACCAAGAATTGACGCGACCATAACCAAAATTGGCCTCCAAGATCAAAACGCCTAATCTATTTTGAATGGAACCGCGACCCGATGCCTAACAAGAAGCACAAACCTTGGTATGTGAGGACGCCACAATCAGCTATGGACGGACTGATTGATAAGTCTATGAACGCCACGAAATTTTATGATAAGTTCAAATAGTTTGTTTAGGAACCGAAGAGAATTAAACCTCAAATTGTGTGTAAAAAACCAATTTCCATTGAATGAAATTCGTTACAATATATAGTGGTTCCCCTTTGCGAATTTTGAGCTCCTCATTGCCCATGGAATTTCGGGCATATCAATTACTAGCCAAAAAAATGCCCAATCTAAAGCAAATAAGGTAAGTTTCCTAAATGGCTTAAAAGCCTTACAATAATATAAAAGTAAACACATGTTTTCTAAGAGAAAAGGAAACTAGACAATAATTAGGGCAGATTCTTCTCGCCACTTGTCACCTCAAATTAGGAAAGTGACCAAAATAGAAAGTAGCGTGATTATTTGCAGCCATAGGATTACTCGGTCCCTTCTAGAACTTGAATCACGCATTTATTGGTCTGGTTGTCACATACAATTCCCTCAATAGGCCTCCATGCGATAGCTTGAGCCCAAGATGCTTGAATCAGCCCAATAAGCATTTCTTTGAACTTCTTCGCATGAACTCTCGTAACTGGACCAATGGGAACTTGAATTGGATCTAAATATGTCTCACCCCTTGTGCTCTTGCTTGTGCTACCGATGCCCTCATCATTCCCCTCCTCTTGAGAGGGATTTGTCCTCAAATCGTCTCCTGCATCAAAAGGACTTAGATCAGAAACATTAAAGGTGGCGCTTACACCATACTCACCCGGCAAGTCTAGCTTGTATGCATTATCATTGATCATTTCAAGAATTTGAAAAGGACCGTCCCCTCTAGGCAACAACTTGAACTTCCTTTGTTCTGGAAACTGTTTCTTGCGTAAGTGCAACCATACCCAATCGCCAGGCTCGAAGACGAGCTTGTGACGCCCTTTGTTGGCTTGTTGAGCATATTGGTTAGTCCTTCGCTCGATGTTGAGTCTTGCCTTCTCATGTATCTACTTAACAAGGTCATCTTTTCTTTTTCCATCTAAATTCACACGCTCAGACAAAGGTAATGGCATTAAATCCAAAGGAGTTAAAGGATTAAAACCATAAACAATTTCAAACGGTGAAAATTGAGTAGCAGAATGAACAGATCGATTATAAGCAAACTCAACATGTGGTAAACACTCCTCCCAAGTTTTGATGTTCTTTTTAATGACAGCCCGCAACAAAGTTGACAAGGTTCTATTCACCACTTCTGTTTGACCATCGGTTTGAGGGTGACAAGTAGTCAAAAACAATAGCTTAATCCCTAACTGAGCCCACAAAGTCTTCCAAAAGTAGCTTAAGAACTTTGCATCCCTATCAGAAACATTTGTCCTAGGCATACCATGAAGTCTCACAATTTTCCTAAAGAACAAATCAGCAACATTGGAAGCATCATTTGTCTTGTGGCATGGAATAAAATGTGCCATCTTGGAAAACCTATCCACAACCACAAATATCGAGTCTTTCCCC
>CAMOHE010051078.1:8702-86456 GCA_946598075.1 Artocarpus hirsutus
TTTTTTTTTTTTTAAAACATCATGAAAGAAACACTTTCACCTTAATTTTCAACTAAACTGTTGTTCTAGGGATTTAATATATGGTTTTTGAAAAAAAAATATTGTCGGACGGAAAATAATTTTCACGATTTTTTACAGTTATTTTAATAGTTAAAAATATAGTATACCTAAAATCCTGCTAAAAACGTTTCAAAATCGAGTAAGGAGTAAAAACCTTATTTAACTTTTATTCTTCATGTCCAGGATTACGTCTTGGAACACTAGATAGGAATTTGAAGATGAATATAGAGATGAAAAATATCACTATTGTCAAATTTGTAATAAACATATTTAAGCAGTAATCCCATATTATATGGTCATTAACATCACCAATATATGAACACAACTTATTAAGCAATTATCCTTTTTAATTCCTTTCTAAGCATCAAGTAGCTTTTTTTGTTAACATTTGTGAACATAGTGCCACCAAATCCAATAATATTTTTCCAATAATATCTCGAAGATATATTATGGATGTTTAATATTCTCTTCGATCGTCTCTTCCAACAATTAAAATAATTAATTGTGCTATTTAATATCACATCACACCTGATGCTGATATTTATGAATCTTCTACAAAAATGAGACTTTAGGTTCACTTAATTTTATGTAAATTTTTATTTCGTACGTCAAATTAGTCCCCCTAATTTGAAAAATCATAATTGACCAACCATAAATTTTTGGCATGTGTGACTATAGTTATTTCGTTTTTTTATTAAGAAAAATGTGATGAAGTTCTCTAAGCAAGAAGACACATTGAGGGGCATCATCGTGAAAAAAGAAATGGACCCAAACTAATCTAGGAAAGTGAAAATTATTCGCAACAAAAAAAAAAAAAAATCTCCCGTCTAGAAAAATCAGGGTTGTAGTGTGTACTGAAGGGGGACAAATATTTAGTAACAATGAATCTTTTTGGATTTTGGTTTCTTGTAGGATTTCTTTGCAATTGCGTATTCTTAGAACTTTGAGTGTTATGTTCTCTATTGTCAACAAACGTACTCTGCAATAGAAATTTTCAAATATAAATATATATTTTGAAAGTTGTGCTAATAATAGTCGCAACAAGTCTAATATCAATTATCAATTCATTTATCTCGTGGAAAAATTGATTGATCAGTATAAATCTTATAATAGAATTGAAATAGGGGCTACCCTGACCAATGATCGAATGGAACTTGCTGTTATTTTCTTCTTTTAAAAAAAGATTTAAGGAAAAAAAGGAAAAAGAAAAAGATAGCTTTTTTTTTGGTGGAAGGGAAAAAAAGAAAAAAAAAAGAATAAAGAGCTTGCTTGCATTTTGAAAATTCTTCAAAAAAGGAAAAGAAAAAGAAAAAATAAAATAAAATAAAGGGAAAATGTGAAAAGGGTCCAGTGATTTAGAATTAATCGTTCGTCAATTATTTGATGAGATGATAGCAAATTCAAGTTAAGTAAAGAGAAAAAAAATTAATAATTAGGTTTGCAAGCAAGTAGTTGATTACAACTTTTGTATCGTTTATTGCTTTGGTGATGTTTTCTACTATGTTGCCTATATTCATAGCTAAATTAAGACAACAAAAAATTCATTATTCATTTATCTTATCATACGTTTTTTTAATGACATAAGAAGCTTGATATTAGACAACTCTAGGTATCGGATTTATCTACATATTCTCCTTAAAGGAAAAAAAAAAAAAAAAAGAGTTATCTATATGCGGAAAAAAATGATAAATCATTCATTATTTAAATTCTTTTTTAAAGGTTGTTTGACAAATTAGTTAGAATTACAGTTTTTGATGTAAAAATTGTAGCATGTAAGAGTTTTATACTATAGAATTTTTTTTTTTTTTTTACTGTAACTGTTAAGAGCTTTACACTATAATTAATTACAACCAATTGGTTCTAACTAACATTTTAAACATATACTTAGCTTAGATTGCAAATTAATATGATTGGAGAAAGTGCTATCTTTATTGAACATGTTGTTGTATTGAATTCTATATTACAAAGAAAACAACTTTTATTCTTTCATAGGGAGAAAAAAAAAAAAGAACTAAAAGATTATTCGACATAACGAACGGATTTTCAAGCCAATTCCATTAGATTTGGATATTTAGGAGTTAAATTACACTAGCCACTAAGAGGGTGTTTGGTAGGATGGTGGTAACTATTAGTTAGAACCACTTTTATTATAACATGTGAAAGTTTTACACTGTAGTAATTTTTTTTTATTGTTACTGTACAATGTGAAAGCTTTATACGGTTTATAACTAAAAAAATGATGAAAACTACGTTCCTACCACCTTTACAAACACCCGGTAAGAAACTGTTACCTTTTCCTGTATTCCTTCTTGGTGAGTCTTTGGCCAACATAAACCTTCTACTTAGAAAAATAAAAGAAAAATCCGAAAAACACAGTAATAGGAAACGACAATAAATGATCCAAACGGCAAGGCCATGCATCAACATTTTACTTGGATCTAAAATATCTTCAAATAGATTAGTTTTTAGTTTAAACAGGCCTTTGGAAAAACGGTTGTACTATAAATAATATAAAACTATTATATGTTACAGTAAAGAGCAAAACGTTGTTAAAGGAAAAAGCCTCATATGCTATATTTTTTAAACCAAAATTGTTGATTTCAACTGTTCTTTTAAATGGCCTATAAAAATACACCACTAGAAGTCTATATCATGTACATGAAACAAATAGAAACTAGTTGAAGTAAAGCGGTCATAAGCTAAACAACAGGCCACAGCTGATGTTGAGCGTTTTTATTTCAGTGAACTTAATGGTGGGATATGAATTTTTGTAGTACCTGCCCTATAACAGTTGGATTTACTTTTAAACTGGTATAATTTGTTATTGAAAGCAATTTTCTTAGGCGTTGTAAATTTGTAATATAGATAATTTGATATTTACATATCAAATTGTTGAATTGTTAATTTAATAGTTATAATAACAATATCAATCAGCTACCGACATAACAATAGTATCTATTTTACCATAAGAGCCCATGTAAAAAAAAAAAAGTTGCATGCAGTCAAAGATTTTGTCTGGACAACAGTATTTAGTAATAGCCTTGATTTCTAATGTTGAGTCGAGTTCCATCAAAAAAAAAAAAAAGAAGAAGAAGACATGTTGAGTTGAGTCAATAATTCAATTTATCTCTTGTAAGAAAAGGGATACTGCTTGTTTTTTTTTCCAAATAAATTAGGAGGGAAGGTTTGACAATTCAAAGCTTTCAATACGAGTAGTTTCAAAGAAATAGAACCACTCATGTCAAATCAGTGTTATGGTCTTAGATATATGCATGAGTGATGGCCCTTGGTCTATTTTATGGCTTATCAAGATTCACAGACAATTTTATTACAAGTGGCTCAAACACTGCAAAACCATGCTTCCCCAGCAGCAGAAAGTCCTGCACCAAAGAGGGCTCACATCACCAAAAAAAAACAGAATGGGCCACATTCCACATGCCAACACACCAACATGCCCATACTTTTGATTAGGAGGCTTATCATAATTGCTCATTAATAAATCCTTTTGTAGGTTTGGTCAAGGAGCCACGTCAAGGCCAAATCACAAATCAATTTTGTCTTAATTGGGAATCAATAAGTAAACCATTTATGGCTTGGGAGGCACTTAATCCAATTGTTTGTTTTACCAGTATTAATTAATTTATGATCAATGTTTGTGTATTACTGCTGGTAATTATATGAATTTGGCTATTACTATTTGTAAGTTTGCATACCATTATCAAACCTTTAAGAGTTAAATTCTTCAAAAGTTAAAGAATTAAATTCATCAAAAGTAGCTAAACTTTTTTCTCTTTCTAAAATTAGTTTATATACTCAAATGTATTTTAACTTAACCCTTGAATTTTTTTTTTGTCTCAAATTTAGTCTGTCGATTATATTCTGTTAAATTTTAGGCAAAAAAGTTAGGAATATTTTCATAAATCCCACATGACTTATGTATCTTATTTCACTTTGCTCCTGATCTTTTAAAACCGCCTAAAACATCATCGAACTATAAAATTGGTCACTTTGCCCTCTTCATTTAATTCCATCTATATTTGTAATGGAATTGTTGACATTGCGTGTAATTAATTAAATAGTAAATATATATATATATTTATACACTTTTTGAAAGCTAAAAAATTATATTAGAATTATAATTAAATATACACAAAATAATTAAATATTAAAATTTTTTTCCCTAATTCTTTACTCTCTCCTTTCCTCATCTCTCACTCTCTCTCTCTTACCTTCTCTCTCCACAGCAAACAAATTTTATGTTCTTCACTAAATAATTTAAGTCACTTGATAGACTTTTCCAACAATGATAGCAAGCCTTTCTTTAAACTAAAATACCAATCCTATTTAACATCAAACCGGAGCAATTTAAGAAACTTAGCCGCTGGCTTTTTTCGTCAACAGCTCATAGATAATGAGAATCACAATATAACTCAAACCAAGAAACTAGAAACACAAATTCACACCAAATAAAAACCACATCTCTAATTAATTAACAAAGCATAAAATAACTCAAATAAAGAAACCCATGTTTGCCAATTGCACTGCCACCAGCCCACCTCTCGTCGCCTACCCTCATTCGCCCCTCCACCAGCCCACTATATTCGCCCCACCCCATCGTTAGCTAGATTGAGAGATGGAGCAGAGATAGAGAAAAAAGATGAAAGAGAGCAAGGGAAGAGAGATTGTCAGGAAGGGGGAAGGGAAAAATAGGAAAAAATTTATAATTATAATTAAAATAAAATGATTATTTTTTCATATTTAATTATAATTATAATATATTTTTAATATTTTAATTACATGCTATGTCTGCAATTTCTTTACCGATATAGATGGAATTGAACGGACAGGGCAAAGTGATCGGGCTTTTTTCTTTTTTTTTTTATAATTCGGGGGTGTTTTAGGAGGTTTCAAAAAATTAAAGGGCAAAGTGAAATATGATATATAAATTAGAGGGATTTATGAAAATAATCTAAACTTTTTCCATCCAAAATTTAAATGAATATAACTGATGGACTAAATTTAAGACAAAAAAAAAAGTTCAAGGGTTAAGATAAAACACTTTTAAGTATATGGACTAATTTTAGAAAGAGGAAAAAAATTCAAAGACCTTTGATAAAATTGAACTCAATTTATAATGGCTCAAGGATTCACATGGTTTTAAAGTGGTTGGAAGAGTGGTTGAAATTAACAATGTTGCTTTGAAATCTATAGCATATAAGAGTTTTATACTGTAACAATGTTTGACTTTTATTGTATATGCTGAGAGTTTTACATTATTTGTAAGTTGAAACTATTAGTTTTAACCAAAATGCCAAATAAAGAATTTACTGTAATAATTTAATTATCTTCAAAAAACATAATAATTTAGAAATTATGCATATATATCGATTGTGCACATTTTGAAGGTGCGATCGGCTCAAAATTAAATAATGTATAAATTGAAATGTGTCTCATCAAACTTGTTAAAAATATCAAAAGATTTAACATGATGAAAATATGATATATATATATATATATATATATATATATATATGAGCATTGGTATTTGGACTGAGCGGGCTATAGCCAAGGGCTTTCACAGAGGTGGGTCCCATCGGGTGGGTCTCACTGTGGGGCCCACCTTTGTGAGAGGCCTTGGCTATAGCCCACTTGGGCCAAAAAAAGTTTTTCTATATATATAATGGGACTCACCCAGTGAGGCCCACCTCTATGAAAGGCCCGGGTTACAGCTCGCTTGGGCAAAAAAAAGTTTATATATATATATATATAGTGGGATCCACTTCTGTGAGATGCCTGGGCTACAGCCTACTCAAGCCAAAAAAGGTTTCTCAACTTTACCAATTTTTTAATATTTGTGGTGATTTCCTCTCATAAAATTCAAGCCAAAATATGATTAAAACTACTAATTTTAAAATGTATCAACAATTCCTTTACCGATATTCGCAAAATTGGACAGACAAGCAAAGTGATCTTTTTTTTTTTTTTTTAATTCGAAAGGTGTTTTAGGCGGCTTCAAAAATTTAAGGGTAAAGTGAAATATGATACATAGGTTAGGGGGATTTATGAAAATAATCAAAGCTTTTTTTCATTCAAAATTTTTTAAGACAAAGAAAAATTTCAAGAATTAAGATAAAACACTTTTGAGTACATGGACTAATTTTAGCAGAGAAAAAGTTTAGGGACCTTTGATGAGTTGAACTCAAGGATTCACATGGTTTTAAGGGTGTTTAGAAGAGTGGTAGGAATTGGTAATGTTAGTTTAAAATCTATAACATATGAGAGCTTTATACTATAATAGTATTTGATTTTTATTATAGATGTTGAGAGTTTTAATTGTTTGTAAATTGTATCCGTTGGTTCGAACCGAAAATGCCAAATAAATACTTTACTGTGATAATTTAGTTATCTTAAAAAAATGTAATAATTTAGAAATTATGCATATCTATCAATTGTGCACATTTTGAATGAACTATAACCACAAAATTAAATAATTTACAAATTGAAATGTATCTCATCAAACTTGTCAAAAACATCACAAAATAACATGATGAAAATATGATATATATATATATATATATATATATATTATCCTAGAGCGTTTTGTAGTGATATATAAAAATTACTTTTTCAATACTGGGTTTTTAGAATACTATCAAGTTTCTCAACTTTACCAAATTTTTAATATGTATAATTGTTTTCTATCGTAAAATTTGATCTAAAATATATGATTAGAACAACAAATGTAGTTCTATTGGGTTCTGAAACACCACGTTAACGTGATCTAGCAAAATCTAAAAACCAATATTTTTTTACTAAACTTTCTTAGTAAAACATCTCCGTCGATGGTACTCATTTATAAATGTTAAATTTTACAAGATATCATATTAAAATGAAAAACAAAACTAATAGGATCTCAAATATAACAATTTAGAACAGAATACTGTCACCAAAATTATAAAAAAAAAGCTGTCACTAAAATATTTTACCAGACAATAAATATTCATATTTTTTTTTTAATAGAAGGTAAAATTTTCCTTATCTTTAGCATAAAAGCTTTTTTAATAACACCATTAAAAAAAATCGTTTTAACTTATACAACATAAAGTTCTCACATATATATTATAATATAAAACAAAAATATAATAAAATATAAAGCTTTTATGTATTATAATAAAATCGATTAAACTATAAATTCTAATAACACTCTCAAAACCACCCCCTCTCCAAAAAAAAAAAATAATAATAATAATAAAAAAATAAACTAAAGTAAACTAAAGTCTTTTTTTTTTTTCTTTCAAGTGTAGTCATTTATTTATTTGAAGAAAAATCAGTGAACTCTACTATGTTTCTCGGAGAGACCGAAGAAAGAAGAATGGAGAGAGAGAGAGAAAGAGGTGGCCATAAATGGAATTTCACAAAGGCTCTCAAAAAGCTACAAAAGACCTCGACATGCTTTTGGACACTGTAGTGGAAATCGTGTTGACTCACAGTGTATCTGCTTCGACCTCACCATATACCTGAAAAATTATACCCACGCCGCTTCTCCCCCCTTTTTTTTTTTCTAACATCTCTTCTCTCTGTGCCTTTTACTTTCCAGTTCCATTCAAAAGGCACCACCATCCACCCCTCTCTCTCTCACTCACTCTCTTCTCTCCTCTTTTCTTCTTCTTCTTTGCCATCTCCATTTTTTCTCTAGGAGGGTTCAGGGTTGTGTGTTCAGTTTGGTTCCCGAGAAAGCGTGGGAAACGACTGAGACCAACAACAAAAAAAGAAAGACCCTTTTCTTTTCCCACCATTTCTTACCATCCAAACACAAAAGTACGTGCTCTATTGCTCTTCTTTTTATATCTTGGGTTTCTGCAAAATGGGTTTTCCTTTTTATGCTTGCTAATTCTTTTGGTGGGTAATGTTTCTGTTTTTCGTAGTATATTTCATTGTCGTTGTTGTTCCTGAAATCCGTGATTCTGTACCAAACGCTTTTATTTGTTGTCAATTTCATTCCACTATTTTCCTTTTTCAATATTACTATTTGAGGACTCTGTTTGGTCGCTTAGAAAATCCCAACGAATCAAAAAGGAGGCATTTTTTTCCCCTCTATTTCTTTCTTTATTTTTTTTTTTAACCATACTCCTCTTGGTTTCTTAGAAGCCAAAAAAGAAAAAGGAGGCCAAAATGTTTTTTTCCCCTTGAAATTCCCACTCAACTCAAAAAGAAAAGAAAAGAAAATTCAGCTGAAATATCAATTCAAGATAGCGTCAATTCGTCTACTTTGTAGCTTCCAAAAACTCAATATATATATACACATACACATACGCATGTTTGTATCATTATTCAACACCAAGATTAGTACTTTGCTTTGTTTTTAATTCCTTTAGAGTAACGCTTGAATTGGGTTGTTCTTTTCTTTTCTTTCTTTATTTATTTTTTTGTAGTCAATAAAAGAGCAAATGGAGTCTTGGAATTTGGCCCCGGAGGAGCTAGATTGGTCAGACGCGTTTGCGAGAACAAGAAGAGCCTTAAACCAATACGAAAATGGGTTCATACCCATTAGAGAATCCGCCGAGAGCTACGAATCCGCGGAGCTAAGTGGTCTTCCCGAGATGTTCAGAAAGACCATCCAAAGCACCGAGATGTTTTGTGGTGTTGGTGGTGGTGGTGGAGAGCTTGGGACTTTGATGATTTCTCCGAATTCTTCTTCAATGGTGGAGGATGAATCTGGGTCCAAGGTTTCGGGGTCTTTGATGGAGTCTAATAATAGCCAGGATTCTTCCTTGATTGCTTTGAAGCTTTGTTGTAGGAATTCTTTGAAGAACAATGGTGGTGTTAATGGTTTAAGTTTTGGTGTTGGTATTGGTGAAAGTTCATCAAAGGAGAGATCACATTCACATTTGCACAACCAGATTTCTTCTTCTTCTTCTTCTTCTTCTTTGGCGGCGAAGAGAGTTCGGACAAGGGGGTCTTATTCCCAAACGCCGTTATGTCAAGTCCATGGTTGTAATATGGATCTTACATCCTCAAAGGACTACCATAAAAAGCACAGAGTTTGTGATGTTCACTCCAAGACTGCCAAAGTCATTGTTAATGGCATTGAGCAGAGGTTTTGTCAACAGTGTAGCAGGTTTGGCGCCCCCCTTTTTTTTGTCTTTCAATTTATAGCTATATGAATATCTGGCTTTAGACTACAGGATTCTCCTTTTTGTTTTTTTTTTTTTTTTGTTTTTTTTTTTTTTGTTTTTTTGACTTGGGCTATGAATGTTTTTGTTTGAAAAATGGTTTGGGGAAGGGACTAAATTCCTGAAGTTTATATGTTGTGGTTAGTCTCTTCAATTGAAAAATATTCTTTATGCTGTTGAATGGTTATATGAAGCTCTTTTCTAATTCCTGTTTTTTAGTTTACTTGCTAATGATTTGTGCAATTAATGTTTTGTGGGGGGGTGGGGTGGGTTTGTTTGGTTGCATAAAGGTAAGGTGGCCTCATTTGCTATATTTGATTTATCTAGTGTTTCTGTCTCAAAAATTTGACTGACAGCTTTAAACCAAGTATAGTTCTACCAAGTTATTATGTTATATATTTTTCTCATTTTTAAGTTCATTAGTATAGGGCTTAAGCTCAGTCGTCGGTGTATTGCTCAATTGTAAACTATTTTGTGGTATATTTTTCTTTGATTAGGTTTCATCTGCTTGCCGAGTTTGATGATGGCAAGCGTAGCTGTCGCAGACGCCTAGCCGGCCACAATGAGCGCAGAAGGAAGCCTCAATTAGATGGCCTCTCGGACAAAACGCACAAGTTGTCACATCCATATTATGGTATGAATGTTCTTAAGGTCTTAAATCTTGCAGCCTCCTTTTTCTTATTTCTGAATTTCCACATTATATTTTATCTTTTGTGTTAAGGTCTTTGTAAATAGACGGTGGCTTAATCAGTGTCGTAAGTTATTTATTCTAGCATTAACTTATTTATTATTCCTTAAAAACTTCTTACAAAATGGAAGTGGTAAATTATTTAAAGCAGAAGAGAAAGTGGGTTAGATTTTCTAAGATTGGAAGATCTAAGGACCAATTATGTCGCGCATATGTTTTGTTCATACTTGAATAGCTTTAAGGACAAGGTATGTCTACGATATTCTGTCAATCGAATGCCTTTAAGATTTTCAACCGTGCAAAGTCTTGTATAAAAATTTATAATCTTTTTCTTTTCCCCTTTTGTCAACAATTTTCAACCACCCCAAACTCAATTTCTTAAAGTCAAGGAAACATCTACAAGTGTTTGAAGAAATGATAATACTAAATGCCATTTGTGTGAACTTATGAAGTGGACAATAATACCCTAGGAACTTTCCAAGTATACATTGTAAAACTTAGTGGCCACATCAGCCACCAATAGAGTTTTCAGTTTTCTTTTAATGCTCTCCATTCAATATTTTAAAGGCAGTTTTGGCATTTTCAAAATGCAAAGGTTTGCAGCAGTTTGAAGCTAACATATCTCATGAAGTATGCATTTTCCTATAGCTTATACAAGTATTAGAAATTGTCTGCTTATAGAATTTTCAAACGAACATTTTAGAAGTTTTAGGAGAAACACGTTGATGAATCTACGTTCTTTTCGCTTTTCTCTGAGGATTTTAGTTTGTTTTCCGTAATTAAAACTTGTTCAGTGAGTTCCATCCATGCTTTTCTAAATTCCTTCACATGGTGTACATGAGCCTTCTCTTATTAAATTAGTTTTATCTTTGTTTAAATTTATCCTCATTTTTATCCTTGGAAAGGATTCCCTTTCCTCTGACATTATATGAGCTTGGCAGGCAATCCATATGTGGGAACTTCCCTGCAAAAGAGAACACCCTTTGTTTTCTCTGATATAATTCCTGGCGTCATTCTGTTCCCTGATAAATATGAACAAGTTAACCAGTTTGGAGACATCAAATTTGAAGACGAGCCTATTTACAATCCCCAGTTAACCATACCTGTCATGAATTCACAATCGCTTTCCAAATCCTCCGTCCATCCGCTTGGCATAGGGAAACAACACCCATCTTCTGGAGTACCTACATCAGAAACCGAAGACTACCGTTTTCACACGACAGCTGGCATTCAGAAACCAAATGGGGCATCGAACTCAACGTGCGCTCTCTCTCTTCTGTCATCTCAATCACAACACTTGTCAAGCCATTCAACGGGAATTCCTTCTGCCAGCCCCCTGATGATGCAAGGTGCTCATCAAACTGTTGGTCAACTGTTAAACAAACCTCTGAGGGTTAGATCCACAGATGGAGGAGCGAACGGCTTCTATTCTTGTGCAATAAACCATGTGGGATTTGTGGACCAGTTCGAATCTGCAATTTTCCCTGAATCCAATCCAGCTATTGACTTTGAAGTGCACGACACAGATAGAGCTTTTCAAGATCATCATAATTTTCCGTCCAAGTATTGTCTTGCACCTGAACATGGATCGACCGTAGACTTGCTTCAATTGTCGTCACATCTTCAAAGAGTGGACCACCAGAGAAATTTCATCCAAGTAAAGCCGGAAAATGAGGACCTCTGCTGTTTCCCAACTGCTTAAAGGATACCAAAGCAAGAGAGGTATGTATAGAATTTAATTCAAACTTGTTCCTTGATTACATTATTTAGTCAACATAAGCCATTGAATCAAAATTTAGCAAGGATCCTAATAGTGCTGTGTACTAAATTATAGTTAAACTGTTAAATGAAAGTCACATGGACAGAAACAATTGGGAAAAGGGTAGTCAGTGAAATTCCTGGTTTTTCTGTTTCTACATCTTTGTAATTAGATTTATGTAGTTATATTGGATTGAATGAGAAACTCCTAATGTTGGTGCAGGTTTTAAGTGGATACTGTTTGTGGACTCCTGCATCAGATATTCTAACTAACTTCATTGGTGCAATAGATAAAGTGCTGTAACTTTAGATACCACTTGTATTGACATTTACTTGATACCACTTGTAGTGACAATACTTTTGCAAAAAGGGAGGAAAAAAATTCATAAAAAAAAGTTATCCAGATTTTGGTATTGTACATTGATGTGTACCACTTTTTTGGAAAATCTTTATGCTATCCCAAAGATTCCAATTGTTAAAAAATCATGGCACATTAACCAATACTTTAACCATTGGTTAATCTTAGAGAGTTTTACTCTCTCTCATTCTGTGATTCTTTACCCCTTTGGGAATGGTCATTGGAATTTGGGTCTCTTTACACCACATCACAATGTGCAAAAATGAGTGGTGGCAGCCCAGCCACCAACACTAGCATAACATTACAAAGAAAATAGTTTTTTTTTTCCTTTTGTTACTATCTGGTGACTGTATTTTTACCTGGAAGAGACAATGCCATTTCAACAAAGGTGGCTTTTCATCTTCTTATTGTTACTATAATCAAAGTTTGTTACAGCGCGAGTATATCTTGACCAGCTTCCCTTTGTCTTGTCGACATCATGATTTCTTTTGAATCTTTTAACTTTTATTATTTTATTTTATTTTTTCAAGTTTCCACTATATTTGAATAAATTATCCAAAAACCCTGGAATTTTGACCAGAATAAGGAAAATGGCGTGTTGGGGTAATCCTGTAAGCCTCATTCTCTTTCCAATTGAAGCAAAAAAGTGGGAGTGGCCAGCTAATCCACTGCTCAAAGCCATCAATAGTGCTTATGAGCCTTCAGTGCTGTGTATTTAGCTGAGGATTAAATAAACTGTTTGTGTGTTAAGACAGTAAATTACATTAGCCATCAAATGCCAAAAGGGAATCATGCTTATATTATAATTCAAGGACCAGATTACAACTTGATTATAAAGAATTGAAAGCCATTGATATTGAAGATATTTGCTGCTATATAAATATCATATAAAGATAAAAACTTTTGTTATGCATTTCTGTCTGCATGTAGGCGCCCAACCGATCTGCCGTGAAGGTTGTTTGTTGCCATAAAACGTCATTAATGACGCATTTTGGGGATACTTACTTGGTGATTTCTTAATAAAATTGTATCATTAAAGTGCATTACTTGCATAAGAAAAACAAAACAAAACAAAACAAAAATATTAGTTGGAACTTTAAATTCTAATTTGCTATAGTGTAAAGCTTTCATATGCTACAGTGAAAAGCAAAAGTTTACTACAATATAGAGCTTTTTCATGCTGCAATGTTTAAGTTCTAATGTTACAATATTTAAGTTTCAACTTTAAGTTCTGACTTTGGTTCTAAACATAAGTTTGTTTATTCAAAAGAATAAAAATAGATATTTAGTGAAGGCATTATTATTATTAAGGGGTTTTATCAATTTGATACTCTATATTTTAAGGTAACATCACATTAATACCATGTTGTTCGAAAAAGTATCCAAATGTTCCTTTGTTGTTTTTGAAAATATCATTTTGATGCCTTGAGTTCGTGTTCTATGGCATGAAATTCTCCACATACTATTTTATTAATGCATTATTTTGTAAAAACTCAAAAAGAAAACAAATATAAATAATGTAAAAAATGAATAAGTCTACATATATATGCTTTTCTTTTACGAGTTTTATTTAACCTTTTGTTTTGATTTTCTATTATAGTTTTACAAAATTAATTTTAGATTTATTACCAAAAGAGTAAAAAGAAATTTCACATCAAGAAACACAAAATCAAAGTACCAAAATAATATTTTTGAAAACTATATGGTACTATTTTGATATTTTCTAAACAACAAGGCACAAATGTGATATTTTTCTAAAACATAGTACCAAAATGTTAATATCCATATTTTTTAGACTTGTATGGTAGAAGGGAAAAAGTGTAAAGAGAGGGTTGGGAGGATTATTGGATGGAATTTTGAAATCTATGGCTATTTGGTTTGGTTTGGTTGAAATATTAGAGGAGATAGATTGGATAAGATGATTTCTAACCTATTACTCTAGTTTAGAGTTGCTCTATTTTAATAGAGCAATCTTACATTTCCTGAGAAGTTCATTTCAAATCCATCTATTCCAAACTTTATTGTAAAAGAAATATTCCCTTTTTTTTATTTTCTTATATCCGAACAATTAATCCATTTTACCAATTTACACATTCAAAATGCTAACATATTAATATAATAAAATATTTAATTTTTTTAATTAATTCATTTCACCAATTTTTAATTTTTGTAATTACATAGTTCTTTTTAAGCCCTAAATTTTTAGAATTATGCAATTTTTAATTTTTGTAATTATATAATTTCTTTTCAAATATTTAAATCAAACAAGAGTATAAAAATTAAAAATAAAGAAATTTTGGTCCAAATTATGAATGATAAAATCATTTAATAAAAACATACAAAAGGATGAATTTTGTTCAAACATATATATTTAGGTAAAATATGAAATATAAAATATTATTAGGGATCTTTTTCAATTAATTAAACCTGAAGGGAAACAAAAGGGGGGGAGTCGAAAGGGGTAGCGCAGCATAGTGTTGCGCTATATTTGACGCCACGCTGCTCAATTGCTTCGAGTTGGCTCAAGAAATAGCGGCTGATTGGAGATGATTGGCTGCTTGGTTTTGACTTTTTACTTCAAAATAACCCCTTATTGGAGTTGCCCTAGGAGATTTAAAATCCTTCCCAGAATCCCAATTTTGATTATTCTGAAGTTGCAAAGATTGGAAGAGAAAATTCATACAAATCGCAATAAAAGAAAGGTCGGTCCTTTGTCATTTATTTTCTTCACCTAGACTAAGTACGTTCTTTTTTATTTTGTTTCCCTTATATCAAACACAACCTAAATATCAATGATGGTAATAGATTATGCAAGATGAACACAAATATATATATATATATATATATATATATATATATTGTATTGTTATAAATGATACGACAAATAAGAAGAAATGGATTGTGTCCTTTTTCTTGTTCATTTTCTTCACCAAGACTAAATATCTTCTTTCTCTTTTTCTCTCCCTCATATCAAACCCAATCTAAATGTCAAATAATGGTGATTTCGGATGGTAATAAATCACATGACAAATTCAAAGAAAGGAATCGTGTTCTAAATTTGCGTATCGACGATGTTGTCTTATTAATTAACTTTTAAATATAATATGAGAGAGAATGATAAGAGTTAATTCGATGCAATTAGTTGTTCAATTTCTTAGTTTAGGGCTTTCTTTTCACATGATTGTAGAGTATGTTTTTAGAGTTAATTATATAATTATACTTTCTAGTTTTAACTATTTTTCAATTTATTCATCCATTCATGGAAACTACAAAGTTATCCTTTGAATTTTAAAAACTTATTTTAATATCTCTTTTATAAATAGAAAAAATTAGGCAAAATAACATAACTCTTAAATAGTTATGATAAATATTTTATATATTAGAGACATTATAAAAATCCTAACACAAAACGTCTAATTTCACAAAAAATACGTTCAGTTTTACAACTTTTTAAATTTTAAAATATTTTTTAAAAAAAAATTCTCAATAAAAAAAACATATGTTTAATAAACAAATAAGGTTTAATTAAGGGTATTTTTATATTATCCTCATAGTTTTTTTAATAAAAAAATTCTACAAAGGATAAAATTGAAACAAAAATTTTAAATTTAAAGAATACCTTTGTAATTTGTAGAAACAGAGAGATAAATTGAGAAATAATGAAAACCCTATATTTTTATGTTAAATTTGGTCAAATTCACATAAAAACAAATAAACAAACAAATAAACAAATGTGTAAAATTGAGACAAAACTGACTATTCAAAACAAAACCCTACCAATGGGGCATTACTTTACCCTAAAAATCTAAACTTTAGTTAGTGTGATGTTAGAATTTTAGACAATTAACACTGCTGTGTGCACAGATGAAACCTTAAAAACATATGCATAAAAATTAAGTTACCTGGCTGGTAACCTTAACTTTGAAGGTCACCCCGTGGGTGATTGGGTTAGAGGTCCTCTCTTTTGGGCATTACCAAGCTATAGTGTTTGGACTCAGACTTCTTACATGCTTTGTGGCCAGTTTATCTGGTCCAGATTTTTTTTACGCAGAAGCTCAAGGGTCACTTTGAGAAATACTACTTATGGGGTATTGATCTGTAATTTTACCATGAGAAAATCTAAAACATACAACTTTTGATAAATATATAGACATTATTGTTCTCAAGTATTTTAAGTTAAGGTTAGGCAAATATGTTTTATTTAAGGGTACTTTGATCTTATTAGCTAGGCAAAATAGTATGAATCAAAGAGAGGAGAAAAAAATGATAAAACACAATAGTGCAGTAAAAAAATGGTATACCGTCTAATTTACTCTACAAGCTCATTGGGACATTTGTGATTTGAGTTATTTTTATAAAGGAAAATTTTCATAAATTTCATCTTTTAGACTTATTTATAAAGGTGAAATATATTTATTTGTGACATAATTTAAAATACAATTATATGAATGATAGTGGATATAACTCTTTAAGTGTGGAATGAATAAAAATAACTTTTAAAAATGTAACACATGTAATTTTCTCTTTTATAAATGACTTTTTTAAACTTACTTTTTATGAATTCGTATATATTTAAATGTGATATAGCTTAAATAAATATTATAAATGATAGTGTAGCATAATTTTGTTAAATATAGCATAAATAAACACTTCTTGCTCGAACCAATTCTCCTAACAACCATTCTACGACAGATACAGTACACCATATATACTCATGCAACATAACGTATATGTTAAGGTCTTAGTAACTACATATCACGTATAGCCACCAAAATGGAATAAAAGATCAATAAAAGAGAGATTTTGAGGGGAAAAAAACAACCCAAATTTGTTGCATCGTTGATTTGTTGGCTTCCTTAATTAAAATGTTATACATCCACATGTGAGCAGATGTAGTCATTTTTCTTAGTAGAGGTATGATATGATACACACAAAAAATAAATTGAATTTTTGAATCCTGTGTCATTAAGTGTAGACCCATATATAATATTAGTTGAGTGAAATACAATTACCATTTTCTTATTTATAAGAAACAGAAGTAAAATTTTTGAACAATTTACCTTTTAAAAAATTTCAAGATCTCAATGGGGCACGTATCCTACCAAGATCAAATGTGGTATGTAGCCAAATAACAAGATCTAACGTCCACTTCTTTTCAATTATATAGCCAATTCAACTACATTTATATTGGAATGGTCTAATCCGACAGTTGTATTTGTCTGACTTATGTAACATTTTTTGTTAAACATTATAATATTGTTTGTATGTTCATGAGTAACATTCAATTTGTTCTAGCAATACTAGAAATTGTTGCTTAGACAACCAGAACTAGACAACGGTTTTATATAAAACCGTCGTCAAAAGTCACGCAGCATGAAAGATTTGATGATTGGACAATAGTTTTTTATAAAACCGTTGTCTAATATTTAGCTTTTTTGGATCAAATAGATCACATCCCTTTCTCCTTCGCCCAGTCTTCTCGTCGCCTCCCTCACCTCCTTAGCCATCGCCTCTCTAGCCACTGCATGCCTCCTCGCCTCCTTCCCCTTCCTTGCCTCCCTAGTTGTTGTGCACCTCCCCCCTCCCTAGCCACCGCATGCCACCTTGCCTCCCTAATCGTCGCACCTCCGTCGCCCAGCCTCGCCTCCCACGAGTCCGTCGCCATCACTCCGCCATCCAAGATGGGTATATTATTTTATTATGATTTTGAACTTGATGATATGGATATATTAGGGTTTATGAATTGAGTATTTTTTTTGAACTTGATGATATGATATATTAGGGTTTGGGAATTGGGTATGTTAATTTTGTTATGGTTTTGAACTTGATGATATGGATATGTTAGGTTTGTGAATTAGGTATATTGTTTTTATTATGAATTTATTAAAGATTTTGAACTTTGATGATATGTGTATGTTAGAGAATTGTATAAGGTTGAACTTGATATATAATATGGATACATTAGTTTTGGGTTTATTTTTGGTTTGTTTTGTTTGTTGATAATATGAGCATTTATTTTAACTTGATAAATATGTTAGTTTTGTGTATACTAATTAATTTTAGTTTTCTTTTACTATTTATCTAATTGATAAGAAATTGATAATTTGTTGTAGATAAGAAGATGATGAATGTTAATAAAATAAGTGATGAATATGAGAAAGGGGTTAAGGATTTTGTGGCTTTTGCTAAGGTTAATGTGAAAGGGAGTATGGTTTGTTGTCCTTGTGTTGAGTATGGAAACATTAGAAGACAAATATATGATGATGTTAGGTTTCCTTTGTATCGATATAAGATTGATCGAACTTATCAAATACGGATATAGCATAGTGAAAAAGTCCCGACCATCATCGACGGTGAGGGGGAATATTCATGTTAGTAACATGAATGATGAGGATGCTGACAATAGTAATATGGTTGACATGATGAATAATATGAAAGAAGACTTTGTGCACCAACTGGAGTTATCTAAGACGGTGATGACAGATATGGAGACACCATTGTATAACTAGCGTTCGAAGTATACCAAACTATCTACTTTGACTAGATTATGGAATTCGAAGGCAGCAGGTGGGTGGTTCAATTCAATTTTCACAAGACTTTTAAAATTTTTACGTGATGCATATTCGGGTAATAATAAAGTGTCAGTAAGTATGTATAAGACAAATAAGACATTAAGTACTCTAGGAATGGAGTATGAAAAGATATATACTTGCTTGAATGATTGTGTGCTTTGCCAGAAATAGTGTGAAGACTTGGATGAATGCCGGATGTGTAATGAGTCTTGGTGGAAGAAAGCTAAGACACTATTGGAGGAAAGAACAGGTGTACCAGCTAAGTTGTTATGGTACATTCCATTAAAACTGCACTTGAAGCGATTGTTTCGCAATGCAAATCATGTAAAAGATTTAATTTGGCACTATGATAGAAGAATTGACAATGGCATGTTGAGACATCCTGCTGATTCGCCACGATGGAAGACATTTGACATAAGAATCTAGATTTCAAAGCGAAACCAAGGAATCTTTATCTTTATTTATCTGTGGATCAAATGGATCCTCATAGCAACAAAAATACGAAGCATAGTACTTGGCCAGTTATTCTTATCAACTACAATCTTCCATAGGACTTGTGCATGAAGCGAAAAGTTTTGATGTTAACTTTATTGATTTTTGGACCTAATCAACCAGGAAATGACATTGATGTCTACCTAACACCGTTGATTGATGAGTTGAGGAGATTGTGGGAAAGTAATATACAAGTCCAAGATACTTACTGTGAGGATACCTTTATATTTCAATCAATGTTGATGTGGACTATTAACAACTTTCTTACATATTAAAACCTATCTGGGTACTCATTCAAGAGTTCAATAGGTTGTCCGGTTTGCATGATGGATACATCTTCATTTCCGTTGAAATATAGTAAGAAGACAATTTATCATGGTCATAGATGGTTTTTCCTATGAACCATCCATATCATAGACAAAAAAGCTATTTAATGGTAAAACCAAGGAAAGACGACCTCCAAGACCGTTGAGAAGTGAATAAGTGTTTGAGATAGTGAGAAATATCAAAGCAGTTTTTGGGAAGTCAAAAAATAAAAACAATGCACTAGTGGGAGAAGGACCATAAAAGAAGAAGTCAATTTTCTTTCAACTTCTATACCGAAGTACTTTTTTCATTCATCATTGTTTGGATGTCATGCACGTTGAGAAGAATATTTGTAAATCAATAGAATGTACATTGCTTGACATTCTCGGCAAAACTAAAGATAGTCTCAATATACGGTTGGATCTTTTCAAAATGAAAATAAGAGGTGATTTAGCTCCAAAGAAAAGGGTGTTGGACTTACTTGTCTCCAGCAAAGTACACGTTATCAAGACAAGAGAATAAAAAGTTTTGTGAATGGCTTCTTTCGGTCAAAGTTCCAGAAAGGTATTCTTCAAACTTTTAAAACTTGGCGTTAGTGAAGCACTTAAAGCTTGTTTGCATAAACAACATGATTGTCATAGTTTGATGTAACAATTGTTGCCACCTACGTTGTGTAGAATTCTTTAATCGAAGGTGAGATATGCACTTACTAAGTTTTGTTTCTTCTTCAACTCCATATGCTCCAAAGTGATATAGATCCAATGAAGCTAGATACAATACAAGCAGAGTTGGTGAAGACCTTATACATGCTTGAAAAGTACTAATCACCTTCGTTTTTTGATGTTATAATTCACTTAACGGTGCACTTAGTATATATAGTTAGGCTTTGTAGGCCGGTGTACATGAGGTGGATACACCCTTTTGAAAGATATATGAAGATTTTGAAGAGCTATGTCATGAATCAAAAAAGGCCAGAGGGTTGCAGTCTAGAGAATTTCATAGCGGAAGAAGCCATAGAGTTTTGGTCAGAATACTTGTCCAATGTTGAAGCAATTGGTTTGTCAAGGAAAGTTAACGTTGAGTCGAAAGCAATTGTCTATTGGTATTGTGTCGTCCGTTTCTCGCGAGGAATTGGAGTAGGCATGTCTTCATGTTTTGCACAATACTCATATGATCAAACCATTCATAGTAGTCTACATGAAGAAAATACAAGATCTAAATTCCAAAAGAGGTAGGAGTAAGAAAGGTTGCAAGATGAATACAACCACATTTTTAGAGAGCAGATATGAGCATACATATATAACAAGGCTCGTGAGTCTGGAAGCGAAGTTGTTTCAAAAGCCTTATTTAAATTAGCTGGAGGACCTTCGATCACGGTTATGAGATATACTCGGTATTCAATAAATAGTTGTACCTTTTATACTTGCGAAAGAGATGAGACACATCCGGCTCAAAATAGTGATGTGTATCTTCGTGTTGATTTTATGCATTTTTCCTCCACAAAAAACAAGAATTCCATGTATGGAACAATGACCTGCTGACCTTATATTCTTTTTTGGATTGGTAAACATGTGTTTGATGTAGTTTACTGACTTATTACGATGTTATATTTAACTTGTTTTTAGTGTTACCCGCACCAAAGACGAGCGACTACTACATCAAAATTCTCTATGTATACATCACGTGTGTGCGTGAGTGCGTGAGGTATCTACTGGTGTGACATATTTAGGAGTTAAATATAACAGATTTACTGAAATTTGAAAAATATAATAAAATAAAAGTTAATACAATGGTCTGATATAACGTTAACAGATAGATTTAGTCACTGCCAAAGCTTCGTTTTAAAAGTCTCGAATCGTCAAGCGTAAGTTAGTGAGAAACAAACACAGAATACTGTTCAACATAGAAAGAAACAGACTTCAAAGAACCGACCTACATTATATATATATATTTATTTATTTATTTATTTATTTATTTGTATGAGCCCTCAAAGTGCTCTCTAAAATGTTCGATATGAACATCCAACTTCATTCTTGCAAAACATGAGCTGCCTGAAAGGATATCAATATTACTTTTGGAGTCAAAAACCAAAATTGAAATTAAAAAAGAAAATATTCATATTAATTAACTATGATTACTAGAGACGGAGTTTTTATACCCTTTTGTTGCCTGCCGAAACTGATGCAGCCGGTGGATTTGGAATGTACCTAGCCCACTGTATTTTTGCTGCTTAGTTAGCCTTTGTTTGATCTTAAAAATGAGAATTTTTTTTTGTATTATTTTCTAGTTTTTAAATGAGAATTTAGCAAATTAAACGTAATAATTAGTAATAAAAGTCAATCAAAAGAAGTACTATAGTACTTACGTTTTTTGCTGCAGCGCTGAAGGCCTCTCTATGTGGAATTTCAGGATTGGCTGCTTTGATGCGCTGTATCTCCTCTCTAAATACATGTCAGATTAGATTTGAAATAAATAACTTCATTTAGCCTCTTTGATTTAAATGATCTTATATTATCAATAAGTAATAACAAAATGTACAATTAATGGAACAAGAAAAAACACGGATTACTAGCAAAGTGTTGTTGTTTTTTTTTAAATAGGAGTTTAGGTCCTGGAGGACCGAATAAAATCATTTTTTTTAATTTAGGGGAGGAAGGATTCAAACTTAATATAACAAAAAAGAATCATTAATATAGAATTCCTAGTGTATATAAATAATATATATTACAAAAAATAGTTTAATTACATATATAGATCTAATCCTAGATGCGTGTGTAATTCACAAGCTGCTGGTATAAAGAAATATGATTAAATTCTATATATATATATATATATATATATAGACAGAGAGAGAGAGAGAGAGAGAGAAGAACTATATTGTCTTATTTTATTTTTCTTACTTCATGAATCGATTGTAAGCAGAAGGCAGTCGATGCTTCTTCTCAGGCGCTGCAAAATAAATAATTTTATACAAAAGATTGTGTGAGTGTGTCAGTAGAAACAAAAGATTTATGGTGCGTTTGTTTGGGACATTTTACAGAATTTAAACCCAAGTTTCAAGATGAGAAGTTGTTTAGCAACAAAAAAATATTGGCTGATTTGACCCATTGAGATGGAAAATGGCATGTTTTTGGAATCAATCTCTCCCCTGATTTTGGATGTTTCAAAACCATCTTGAATATTACTTAGGTTCAATTTTTAAAATCATCTCACATCTCAATATATATCCAAACACAATTCAGATTTTACTTTATTTTCAAACTCAAAATTAATTATATATGCAAACATCAATTCGGATTTTAATTTCAAAACACTTTTTTTAAATGTTCTATCTCAAATCCACATGGTTCATACAGCCATAATTTGAACTCTTGAAACAAACCGCTAATGTTTTGAGACTTATTTATAAGAAGAAAAAACATAGAAATGTGTGTCTGTGTATATATATATATTGGTGTGTGTATATATATATCCGTCCTACGCTTCACGACGAAGGGTGCCTTGGGAGACGTTGGCTCGCTAGATGTGCTTGACGAGCTGGAAGATGATGAGTAGTAATGGCCCTTTCTGAACTCATTGCAAAATCCCTGCGTTATCACATTCATATAATTTTAAGCTTTCTGTTAGTTATAACCCCCATTTATTATTGATATTATTATTGTGATTATCTTGTGTGTATATACATATACATATATATATATATGCGCTCACAAAAAAGTAGAAAATAAATATTGTACATATGAAGAAAATATCGCATTCAACATATACAGTCATTCCTTTCTATGTTTGTATGTCTGTGTGTGTATGCATGTAGAGGAATAAAAAAAAAGCAAATTAATCAAACAAAGGGCATGATTTTATAATTTAAAGTGCAAGGATGCGGGATAGTGTAGTGGTAAATACTTGATATTCATTCTTCAGCTTGATATTGTATGTACGTATAACTATATATAGCTTGGGTAATATAAAATATTAATCGATCAGTACTTTGGATCTCATTATGAGATTAAACACCCCTTTAATTTGTAGGTTCGAACTATAGTTCGAATCATTTTTTATAGTATTTTCTTCTATAAAAATTTTAATTTTCGTTTGAAGCAACCGGGCAATAAGTACTATAGGCAGAGATTATAACTAACCGGAAGACTCAAAGGGTGATCAAGGAATTGATGAGCAGGTTGGAGAGGAGGTCTGGTGCTAAGGAAGGACAGGTTGCTGCAGTGCCCACATTTCACCGTCACCGTGTCCAGCAGACGCTTGTATGGAAGCCCAACCTGCACAAAACACAGATAAATTATATATATACATATAGATATATATATCAAAACAAAGAAGAAGATTACAAATCATGAAACATTAATCATATGTTGTTTAAATCATGATCGCCGCCATCAAGTCTTTTCCATAGTTTCTTTCTTTACAAGAATACATGACATGTAACAAAGAGATACATACACGTTAGAGATTTGGGTTACTAATGATTTTGAAGTAGTAGCTAGTCAATTAGACCAAAAACATGTATGAGAAAGTGAAAGATGCATTAAACAAATTAGGTTTTGATGTATATCAATATTTTTTTTTCTTTTTTTTTTTTTACCGCGAGAACGGTGCTGCAGAAGTTGCATCGGACGTAACAGAGGTGATCCGTGGGAGGCGGAACAAAGTCCACGGTGACCTTCTCGTCTAGGTTCATGGTCATAAAAACACGAGATGAATAAAGATGAGTATGGAGGAAGTGTGGGTGTTTTGTGATCTTTATAAAGTTAGGAAGGGAGTATTATATATTGTTAGGGTTTTTTTCTATTTTTTATTTCGTAATGATAAGAGGAGCCTGATCAATGGAGGGATTTACAGTGGTAGAGTGTTTAGTACTTTTGAATGAAGTAGAGTCAAAAAGAAAAAATATATATATATATATAGGGGTTACTATACTGGTCATTGTCTCTCTGCCCTATTTTAGCTGCATTTTGCAGACCCAGTTGCAAGTACGTGTAATCACAGTCTCTCTAGCTTTTTTAGGACTAATTTCTAATCTATCTTCAAGTGTGAACATTATTACCCACAAAAAAAATATATATATATATATTGAAGAAAGAGAGAGATTATTGTCCAGTTGTTTTGTCGACTTCAAGTACTTAAGCAAAAATCACTATCAAAGCAGTGTAGCATATGCATGTCTTGTGTCAAACAAGAAAAATTTGGAAGTACATGTGACAATATGAAAATCTGTTGCTATTAGATGCTCATGACAAAATGTTGTGTTCAAACTTGTGCAAAATTATTATTCATACAGTAGCAATAAATTAAATGGAGATCAGAAATTTAGTAGTTAGAAAAGTATTGCACTCATTTTTATTGTTTCCTATAATGCGGTGCAAAGTCTTAGTCGGTGATTGTTCACATAATTAATTCTCCAAAGAACTGTCAAACTCAGCTTAATTAATTGCATGAATGGATATGAAGCTTGTAGTTTTAATTGATAATTAATTAAAGTGGTCAAAAACAATACTTATCACTACAAAACATACATGGGTCCACAATGGATATGAAGCTTATAGTTTAATTAATAATTAATTAAAGTGGTCGAAAACAATACTCATCAATAGGAAACATACATGGGTCCACAGTATTTATTCTGTTAATTAAGAAGAAAATTCTAACTAGAACTCCTATAGCCAGACTACAGCTGTAACATAGGTTTGAAGAAAGCTAGCTTAATTACTCAATCATAATGTTCATAAAATTTCATTAGAATGGTTTCAAGAGACAATCTAAAAGCTAGTATTATTTTCAATAATTATGTGTCTATATATGTGAGATAGTAATATTGGAAAGCTTCACGGCAATTACTATATAAAAACATAAATTTGATACTTTGTACGTAATTTATAAGGGCTGGCGCTAAGAAAATTTAAGTGAATAATATACTTTAATTACTCAACTATATATAAACTCGACAACAAATTAGATACATGTACGGATGTGTCTACCAAGTTGCAAGCAATAATTATAAACACCTTGGTCATCATGATTTACATGAAAACTATGGGACCATTCGGTATTGTTTTCAAAATAGGTGAAAATATTTTTTTTTAAAAAAAATGAGAATTTTTTTAGGAATTATACTGAGAGTGTTTTTTAAATTTTTGTTTCGAAAAATGTATGAAAATATTTTTAAAAATTTTGATAACAAAAACAAATGGGGCCTATAGGTTGAGAAGTTGATGAAAGTATCTCTATATATCATACTTAAGTGCACAATCTCATTCATAGTCAACTAATTATGCGTTCATTTGAAGGGGGAAAAATTACAAAATTTCAATGATGATCCATATATATGTAATAAGAAAACTTTTAGACGTCTTCTCTGCATTAAGCACTCATGATTATGATCTTCATATATGTGTTAATAGACGACATTCCTGATTCTTTTGCATATAAAAGTGCTGATATAATCTTAGCTTTTTTCGTACGTGACCCAATACTTTATAATGCATATATATAATTTCTTCTTTTCACCACTCATGCTACCCTCATATATATATATATATATATGTCCACACACTTGCACTTGTATGTTATGATAGTATTTTTCAAATTGTGCATATATGTTGAGGCTGAAAATATCTAAATAACTAATAATTTTTCTTTAAAATTTTTGGGAGAAAATTAACATCAATAGATCTGAAAAAGGTTGAATGAATGAATGAATGAGAAGAGGGGAGGGACTAGGGGGAGTGAAAAGACTGTGAACAAAAGGGGACCTGCCGTCCATTCCCTTCCTTTGTGGGTGCAATGCCAAACAGGGGAATTGGAAAGGGACGGATGCTTGTCATCAAACGTCGCTGTCAACAGCACATTGGGATAGAGGTAGTAAGTACTCACCAAAAGAAAGCAAAGCTAATAATAGGCCCAGTAGAGATATGGGGTTGTTTGTGTCTTTTTGCGGACGCGACGATTCCCTTTATTTGCCAAACATGGTAATGCCCCATTCCCCCGCTTGAAATCTCTCCCTTTCTCTGCCCTTGTATACCGCAACTTTAATCCCTTCCCAACGTCTACAAAGAGGGAGAGATGGAGAGTAATTGCTTTAGTTTGTGTAATTAATATTTTTTTTTGGTCTCATGAGTTGTTCCGTTGGCAAGTTACACCATGACTTCTAATAAATTACCCCGAGTTTGATAAAATGTTTAAATAATGTCCTAAAATCGACGACGATTTTTAAAATTTAAACAAATTTAATACCATACACATCGCACAAAACTCGTTTGATGGGCATGTGTTAGAATTTTAGAAAACAATGTCACAAGCACAAGTGCATTTCTGCTTGAATTGTCAGTAGTTAGAAGAAATATCAACGAGATGGAGCAGGGGCGGAGAATGATTTCCAATCCCATCCTCGGGCTCTAAAACCGTCCTTATCTTCGGCCGCACATCCCCACTTCAGGAGAAGCGAGGCCGGGTTTAGGGATTCCCTGTTGAGAAGCCGGCCTTCCACGTACTGTCCTATTTCCCGTAGAATATAACTATAACATAACACACAAATAAAGTAGGAAATTATCACTGCAAATTTTAACCAATATCAAAGGTTTTATAAAACAAAGTTTAGATTTGAACATATGCAAACTAAATCCTAACAATAGAACAACAAAATGTATCATCAAATACAATGATAAACACGCAAGCTAAAAAAGTTATAATATGACGAAACATAAACTTTTATTTAACAATAATACATAGAAAATTAAGGAATATAATTAGCTAACTTAGATTGCAATTTGTAATCTCTCTCTCCCTTTTTTTTTGCTGAAGATAAGGGGTAAGGGTTAATTCCTTTTTCTTTTTAGTAAAAATAAACAATTAATTATGTCTAAAAAGTTTATATAATATACACATATATAAACCATATGATATATGTGTATCAAGGCAAAAAGCCAGGCGGGGAATGCTTCGTCCATCCCCATCTCGCTACGTTTGAGGAATGAGAGTTCGTCTCATTCCCATCCACTTCTTAAGTTGGTGTTTGAAAAGGTGGTGGGAACTATTTTTACCGTAGTATATGAGAGCTTTACACTGTAGCAATTTTTTTTATTGTTATTGTAGCATGTGAGAGCTTTATACTGTTTATAACTAAGTTTGTTGTGAAAACTTATGTCAAATTGGGGTTTAATTTTAACCTCATTCCTACTCTCTTCGTGGTGAATCTCTATGTTGTCCAATTCACGCAACAATATTACCATCTCTAATAGTTACATCAAATTATGAGCACCATACGATATTTTATTTAAAGTTCGAAATTAAAATTTCAGTGGATATAACTTTTTTTATTTTTAATTTCTTATATTTTTGTTGGTTTACGATTTTGGACACAAACAAAAGATCCTTGGACAGCCCCGTTTTTTCCCGAATGGGGAAACTGGGATTAGACGCGCCTCTCTCATAGCTGTCGCCTGTGTTTTAGACGTAGCATTGTTCTCGGTTATTGGCTTCTTTACTTTTGTCAAGTCATCTTTCTGAAATGCAATTGTATGTATATATCTCTCATTATTGGAGGGAGATTTGACGCAAGTTTTGGATTCTTGCATGTCTTGTTAAAACATGATCAGCTTACGACTTAGGCCACTGTTACTTTGTTTACCATTTTATTTTCAAACATGATCCACTTCTCCCTCTCTGTCTCTCTTAATTTATTTTCCTTCTCACAATGGACTAGACATTGAAAAATCATTATTGCTAACTTAGAGAAAAATAATGACTCAGCTCGGATTGGTATCACTTCATTGATTTTTGAATTTATAGTTTAAAAATTGAAAGATGAAGATTCTCTTCATGTTTTCGGCTAAAAGAATCTCTAAATGACTATCCTTTTTTTTTTTTTTGGGGATAACGCTTCATGACTATCTTGAATGCTGAAGAAGATCCTCTTAATTGCTATATCTTAAAGGTGATTTTTCAGAAACAAAATTGTAGTGTTTGAGTTATAGTTAGCCTTTTTTTAGGATAAAAAAATATCCCAAGAAAAATGTTGTAATTGAGCTCCTTAAATGTAACTGTGACAGGAACAGAAGCTAATATTTTATGCTTTTAGTTTCACTAATAGGAATTTTCTGTAAACATCGAACACAAACAAGTCGTTGTAGTATAGTGGTGAGTATTCCCGCCTGTCACGCGGGTGACCCGGGTTCGATCCCCGGCAACGGCGACGAAAAGTCTTTTTACTTCATTTTTTCATCACGTGGCGCCTTGTCAATGAAAACGGCGCGGTCATATGACCAGCAACTTCAGCAGGTGAAATTACCTCCTCGATTTCAAAACATAATCAACCTCTTGGAGGGAAAATCTAACGCCTCCAAAAGTCTCTGATTTTTCCCTTCCCGCCATTGTTACCATCTCTCTATCTCTCTCACTGAGCTCTTCGACGCTTTTGACGAGAGCAGATATTCTTCATATTCAGAAATGGCGAAACTGAAAGGCGACGATGAAAAACCAGACGGTCTGGAAATCACCTCCATTGGCTCCCTCTACACCGGTCCTTGGGACAAGAAGTACTGGAGCTCCTCTAGGGTTTGTTTTTTCTATTTCCTCTTTGATTTTGCTCCAATTTCATTTTTTTTTTGGCTCTCTGGAATGTATAGTTATAATTTACGTTTCCATTTGATCTTGGATTAGATGCTTTAGATTGTCGATTACAAGTTTCGCAAAATTATGGACCAGTTTTTGTAGGAAGTGATAATCTATGTTGTAGAAAAGCTCAGAGTCGATATATGAGTACGATCAGATTGGGCTCTAAACTGTTGTGTGGATTAAGATTCATAGAATTGTTTTGCTCTACTTGTGCGAATTTTATCAAAAACTGGACCGAGTTTTAAGAAATTTCTTAGTAATTGAATTTGGTTATCAGAAGGAAAATTTTAGGTTTAAGATGGCTGAGTTTGCTTTTAGGAGATCGATTGGAATCAGAAGTGTTTGTTCCCAGTTTTTAAAGTGTTTATCTTTGTAAAAGAATCAAATTCGTAACGTGCTTGTTTGTTAGTTTACAAGGTTGTCATGGAGGAACCTTGATCCTTGTTTATAATATTGGAAGTCAGCCTGCATGTGACTAATTGTATATAAAGTTAATCGACAATTCTCACGAAAGCTAGAAGTGCTTGGATGTCATTTTTCAAGGCCTGGCACAGTCTTCATGGAGGATTAGAAACCTGACACTAATAGTTGTCTGTGATATTTACATAGTTAACAACCTATGTCATGTTGCAAATGCGATTAACAGAAATTGATATTTTTTTGTAGGGTAAAGACCGGTATCCATATCCAGTTGGGTACGAAGCTATTCGAGCTCATAATGGAAGTACATATAAGATGGAAATTCATGAAGGTCCTAAAGGACCTCTATTTGTGGTTGGTAGCCAGCCCCTATTGCTTTTAGTTTAATTAGAATGAGATCCTACTGTGACATGATTTAAAAATAAATAAACACAAAGTAAATTCATTTCCACAGATTTCTACTGCCGATGGACATTCGTCTTCTGGGCAAACTCCAGATATTGCATGGGAGAAATTCCAAAAGAAATATTGTCCCCGTGTGAAGGTTTGGCATGGAAAGAGATTTTCGTGCAACATAGATGGTGTGGAGGTAATTTAAATGCAATTTGACTTGTTATAAAAGCTGAATGCACCAGCTACAGTTGCTTGGAGGATTTTGTTGTTGTTGGTCTTGATGTTCCACTTTTGGAACTTATGAATGATCCTCTCCAATGTTTCCTTTGGCTCTGCTTATAGAACTTTTGTTATTTACATTCTTAGCTTTGCTCAATCTTCTGGTGATGTTTTTTCTGGGAGCTCATAATTGGTGCTATTCTATACTTTGGCATGGTGAAGTTATAAAAGATATTTTTGACCCTTTTTTATGAAAGTAGAAGATTTTATAGCGTTTTGTCTCCCCTATTCCAAATTTGTCGCTAAAGTTTGTACAAATTTTATACATATATTTGAAAATTTGTGCATTTTATTTGCAGTTTTTTGGCTTTAAAAATTCTTTAGTTCAGAGGCTACTTCGAGAATTGGTGGCAAATATTAGTGGATCCGTGGAAGAAAATCTTTTATCCATCAGCTTCTGCAAAGAGGATCTGAAAGCAGATCATATTAGTAGCCTAGGTGAACGTAAGCATCATGATTTACTGCCAAACATGGAAAGATCACACATAACAGGAAAGAGAAGTAGGAGACGTGAAATCATGAATTCAAAGTCATCAAACAATGCTAACGTCAAAAGATCAAGGTCTCATGATCTGGATAATGATGCTGAAGCTTCATATGCATCTGAAGAGAGCCAAAGAATCCATGGGACCAGGAGCATGTTGTCTTCTTTCAAAGGAAAATTTTATGGCTGTGAACAGCCATCAGACTTGCCGCCATCAATGAACTTGTTTCCTGTTCAAGAAGAAAAAAGTTACATTTCTGAAAATGACTTTCCATTGAACTCTGTTGACATCCCCAATAATGTAAGTAGTATGGTGCCTTCTGAAGAAACAAGGTTGGCGGTTGATTCAAAAAATTGTGCAATCACTAGTCTAGATGGAAAAGTGTTGACTGAGCAAAAATTCGTGAGCACATCTTCCCTCCATTTTCTTTTACTTACTGTTTTGAAAACTAGCCTGTCCTAATCTTGCTTGAAAATTATTCCATTCGTAGGCAAAATTATTTGGCATGCATTATGTAGTCAATTGTTGTAGGACGAGAAACATTCTCAAACTTTCGCAGCTTGACAGGTTGCAAGCTACTGAGGTGGAAGACTTCACTTTTTCAATGGCATTAGAAGTAAAAAAAGGGAAACATACAGGTCAAAGAGATTATCGTTCCACAAATGATGTTGAACTGTTTGTGCCTGATTCCTTAGATCTTGTGCAAGGTATTCCTTGACTTATTTATCTTCTGCTTTCCTTCCCCAAGATCTTGCCTTCCAATTTTTGTAATGTATTTTTTGCTCCATCATTCTGTTAGTAACTGCTAGTAGATAAATGCAGATAGCGCTGCTGATTATGGTCCAAGCATCCAGGATAACATAACTAACAAATCAAAAGAAGAATCGACTGCTTCAGCCATGATCATTTCAGAAGGCTTGGTGGGTGAATCCCATCCGGAAGAAGAAATAGGCACATTCAATTCCAATGGAAGTTCTCAAAAGAGTGACTTTGATTCAGTTGGCCAAGAAACAGCCAAGTCTATGATGTCATTTCTGCTTCCTCAAGCAATTCCCTTGCTAAAAAAGGCCTCAAGGAAGAAAAAAGCTACCGTTAGCCCTTTGGAAATTACACCTTTTGAGGAGAATACTCAGAAGCAAAATAAAGAAACCTGTGTTTCTTCTCCAGGTGTTGTTTTCTTAAAAATTTCCATTTATTTACTTTTCCATAATTTTTACCCCTTTATATTTGCGCAATAATCTTTTGTGCATTTTAACTTTTAAGTTTTAAATAGTGTATTCCCCCCATTCCTTTCTGTTGTAAACGCCATAAACATTTTTAGCACTCATATTTTCAGCTGTATTGGACCCTGAAAATAAAATGGTGGACACGAAGGAGCAGGTGAATATCCAAAGCACATATCTGGCTTCAGCTGGTGAAGAAAACATTCTTACTCCTGACAATTCAGCAGATCAAATATGTGGTGAACATGCATCTTACAATGAAATATTGCCCACTTTTGATGCCAAAGCTGTTCAAGTTAGCTCTAAGGACAAAACGTACCCTTGCAACTTGCGTGAAGAATCTACTGGTATTTGGGAGCACAATGAGTCGTTAGATTGCTTTCTTGAGACCAGTGAAAGCAAAGATATATTCTGTTATGATGAATTACACATGGATTCAAGTCTGATGCTTCAGCAGGGTGAGGTCATACCTGAGCGTCTGCCAAGTTTCACCGTCTCCTACAAAAATAATTGTGCTGAAGAAGTCACGGATGCTTTTCAGTCAGCAGGTATTGCCATTTGATCACTTTAATGTGTCAAGCCAACCCATTCCTATAAAATTTTATGTTCATTTCTCTAACACTCAGAATATGTCTAAAATTGATTATCCACCTAATCTAAAATCCAAAAGGTTAGCAGCCAACTATGTTGTTAGTATTGAAGTAGACAGCCAATACGATTTAAAGTATCTTGGTCCTTGTAATTATACTTTGCTGGAAAGGTTAGTCTTGTGTGTGAATCAGGGACTTGGAAGCTCTAAATAATGCAATGAGAATAATTATCATTTATGATTTTGAATTTGTGCATAAGGATATCCTATTATTTGTGCTTTTTGGGACATAAGATACAGTAATTCTCTTAAATTTTTTTTTGCCAACTTAGAAAATGGTTCTTTTCATGCAGCTGTTGGAATAGATGTTAAATTGCAAGGCGTGTTGAGTCCTTCAAATACATTACCAGAAGAATCTGGTGTTGAAAATGTGGTTGGAGAAAGTGGTAATGCATCCTTTACTCAAGTTCCAAGTTTAGTATATTCCAGAAGGAACAAGGTCAAAGCTATAAGTTCAACGATGGGAAAGCACAATAGTCCTCTCTCAGAAAGTATCATATGTAAGAATTCTGGAGATAATTATGTCCCTCAAACATGTCCTACCAAAAGTTCAATTGCTTTGGAGACAATGGAAATGGGTTCTGATAAAAAATCACATAGGAATGATCTTTCTGGAGTTGAACTCAAGGTTCTTGGGCAATCTCAGAGTTTGCATGTTGCTACAACTACGGTGAATTCTGAAGGTCTACTAAATAATATAGTTTCTGCTGTATCACAAGATCAATTATTTACGCGTGCCTCCAAAAATAAGGAAACTTTATACTTTCTTGATCGTCCTGGTTCACACATACAAAATCCTCATATCCATGTTGACAAGGAGGTGATTGACCATAAGAACCTCTTTGTGCCAAATGGTTTTGAATCGTCTCAAATACAGGGGACAAGTATCTCCAACAGATCCTCGTCTATTGCCAAGGAGTTTCAACGCAGTCCAGACGTCAGGCCTGGAAGTGTGGCGATAAACAAGGGTTTGATTGGAATGGGTGAGCTTGTTGGCTGCTATCTGCACCCATTTCCCGTTTTGTCATTAGTGGTGAGCACAATAGGGGAGGAAATCCACATCTGTGTTATATGTGGCCTCCTCGTTAACAAGGACAGGACGCTTTTTATCTACAAAGTAGCAACTCAAGAGCCAACAGCTGGACATCCCTCTTTTGTTGGGCACACATCAATAACGTTGCCGGCTCTGAAAGATTATCTTGGTAAAGAAGTAAGTTGTCATTTGTGTACAGTTTTTGGCTTATTTGCTGTAATAAACGTCTATTAATGTCTGTGTTACTCTGTCAGATTGCTCTGGAAAGATCTGGCTTGCAATTCACTCCAGGAGGGAAATGTCTTGTTTTACTTGACAGCATTAAAACACCTTATTGCAGGTTGATTATCTCTTAAGATTTTAGTTACACAAAATATGTAAATGAAAGAAGAATGAAGTTTTTACATAATAACTTCCTCTACATATTTTCAGGCAAGGGAGAATTCCTTGTTTGTGCCCAGCATGTGCACCAGGCAGCTTTGAGGAGGATGCGGTGAAGATTGTAGAAGTAAAACTTGGATATGTTTCGGTGGTTGCAAAACTGAAAACAGTTGAGAGTTTACAATGTCTATTGGTTTGCGAGCCTAACCATCTTGTTTCCGTTGGAGAGAGCGGGAGATTGCATCTGTGGGTTATGAATTCAGCATGGAGGTGAGCTTTATTGCACCATGTCAATCAAGTTTTACTTTATATTCAGGGAACTCTATGTCCGCCTTCTCGACATGGTCGTATGTGGGCTTCTTATTGTGGGAGTGAACTCATTACGCTACTAAACAAGTCAGGTTCTTGCTGGCTTGTACAGTTGTACTTGTTTTACTCGAGATTTTTTCCTTTTGACCAGACAAGTCAAGTTTCTAAACCCATTCTCTCAACTCTCAAGATCATACACATCATGGTTTTGATGATGCATTTTATTGCTATAGAAAATTTTTTAATTTTAACGGCTGAAAGTACTGATTAACAACCATTTCTCAGTTAAAGAGAGAAATGGTTTCTAAAGCTATGTTAAAATTTTTATTTGTGTTCTATTTTTTTATTTATTTAACCGATCTCTTAGAAAGTATTCATTTGGTTCCCTTGTTTTTCAGTGCGCAAACAGAAAAATTCATCCTTCCTGCAAAGGATCTAGTGTCCCCTGGCATAGTGGAGTTAAAGAAAATTCCAAAGTGTGCTTGCCTTGTCGTTGGCCATAATGGATTTGGGGAATTTACTTTATGGTATGTTTTTTCCGGTGTCAGAACAATTAAAGTGGTATATATATTTATATTTTTTTTCCTTTTATCCTCTAAGGAAATGAATACTGGGTTTTATTTTATATCTTTATTTGCTGGTCAGCAATGCAAAGACATTATACATAAATGCAAGGATAGGTATGTGCATATACGCATATAAGTAAACATTTTATTAATCACTTTATATCTTTTTCCTCTAGCAGACAAAGGGTCTTCTCTATGTGATGATACTGGTTATGCTACATATTAATTTCTTATTATCTTGAGTCTGTTGTCATTGTGATGATACTATGTAGCTTAATTTTATTACGTCTATTAGATTTTGATTTGCAGTTGTTTTTTGCAGGGACATTTCAAAACGAATCCTTGTTTCAAGATTCTCTGCAGCATGCACTTCTTACACTGAATTCTTTCCTGTTGCCTTGTTTGGTTGGAAAAAGAAAGGACATAGTTTCAGCGCGTGTGATGTGCTCGGACTTGTCAACAGAATGATGGCTGCAACGAATATGTGGTTCTCAGAGCAAACTGATAATGATTCCTTTCCACCATTGGATGAGGATATTGCTGTCTGGCTTCTTGTCTCCACTCCATCTGATTCTGATGCTCACCATGACTATATATCAAACGGCCATCAAACAAAATCAGTAGGATGGTGGAGGCTTGCTCTACTGGTGGAAAATATGGTAATTCTTGGAAGTGCATTGGATCCAAGGTGATTTTAATATTTTTTTTCTCGACCCTACCTTTGTATTCTTTAATTGTCAAGTTTGTACCTTGTTAAAATGTTTGTAGAACTTGAAGAATTTATAATTCCATTACGGTACTGGCAGCGTTGTGATTAAGTGCCAAGTATTATAGAAGTGATTTGATCTTGTACCACGCAGTGCTGCTGCCATTGGCGCCTCAGCTGGTCACGGGATCATTGGTACATATGATGGACTTGTGTACATATGGGAAATGTCCACAGGAACTAAACTTGGCACCTTACATCATTTTAGAGGTAAGTTCTCTTTCAGTTATTGTATTAAAATCTGCATTGATGTGACCCTTTGAACTAGCTTGCAGTATGTCTATGTTCTCATCTAGCCTTAGTATTACAAGGCTTGTTGTAAGCAGGTTCCTTGGTAAAACATATCCTTTTGAACGCATTATTCCCTAATCCTAATTTCAACATAATAAATTGATATTAACTATTACGAAAAAGTCAAGCAAATTCAACTAATTTATAATCTGTTCTTACGCAACATGCTGCAATTTGTACCGTAGCTGGGTCTATGCTCTTGCGTTGTCTTTTGGTTATTTCAATATCCAAATTCTTTTGCTTGGTGCACAAAATTCATACCAAGAACTCTGGCTCAATATGGGTGCTGTATATTTCTTTTAGTTGTTTTTACCCCTTAATTTCGTTTTATTCGTTTTTTCAGGTAGCTCTGTTTCATGCATTGCCACTGATGATTCAAATAAAGGAGCGGTAGCCATTGCCGGTGGCGAAGGTAAGTTGCTGGTTTATCTGCTCTCGCAAAATAGCAAACCAAAATAGCAGGGAAGAGAGCAAGTTACATCTCTTTCTTGCTCTGATCTCATGGCGTGGATATGAATGCCAACCAACCTTATAGTTTCTACACCCCCATTAATGGAGGCTGACATTTTGAGCCAGGTAACATGTACTTTCAACTGTAATAAGGGCAAGTATAGTCTTTCTCATTTTTTTAATAGATAACGTTTCACTCATTTGCACACACTTTCAAGTCTGCAAATTTCTTTACTCCTGCTTAGTAACGTTTCGTCAGACAAGAAACGGAATTAGCGTCATATCCGATGTGTATTTAGAAACAAGTAAATTACCAACGTTCAGTTGGGCATTTAAAATTTAATTTAGTTCTGATTAGGGCTGTGAAGATATCTGTGCCGCCGGGGTTCGCATAAAAAGTGCATATAGTCCAAGCAATACGAATGCCATTTTCCTCTTTCTTTCTTTCTTTCTCGTCCTTTTCTTTTTAAAATTTATTTATTTATTTTTTACCGGGTGAAACTAATTATATATGGTTTTAATGATTTGAGTGAAATTTGTCACGTGTCAAGAAAAAGTTAATAGCTCACACAATGAGAATACCAATCGGCTATGAACACATAATTAACTTGAAAATGTGCATAATAATTATAATATTGGGCAGACAATCCCTTATCATTAATCAAGACGTATTACAATACAAATATTATCCACCTTTCAAACAACTGTTGTCAATTTTTCAATTCGCCTTTTTAGAGCTTTTCTTACGGCTGAATTTTCCCTTTATTGCTCTCTCGATTTTTCCTTCTTCAGCCAGTCGGCGATCTTTTTCTTTTTCTTTTTCTTTTGTTTTTTGTTCTTTCATTATTGCATAACACTCCCTCTGGTAGGTTAATTTATTTTTCTTTAGTAATATTCAATTTTTTTCTCTATGTATTGTTGTCGTATTTTTTTTTTTTGGTAATCTCCTTTTCGTCTTTTAATATTTCCTATTTTTGTTGACCTTTTCTTTTTCTAATGTTCAAATAATCTTGGAATCATGTTTTCCCCCTTCATGAGCTCTATTCTTTGTCGTTATTTTTCACATCTGCCGGTAAACAAATGACCATTTAAAAATATAGAACTTACACCGCTATTTTCAATTCTACATGTAATGCATTTGTAAGAAACGACTCATAAAAATGACAAATAGACTACATTTGACCCTTTTGGATAATATGTTTGAAGAAAATTTGAATTTTTATGAGAGAAATACTTGTAATAAAGAGGTTTGAATAGTGGTTGAATTTATAAAACAAATTGGGCAAAAATAAACGACAGTATAGAACATTTGTTTTCTATTCATGACATTTAACGTGTCGTTTCCCTCTCAGGCTAATCCAAAAATTCGTTGAAAACGAGTAATTATTCTCATAAAATGACATATCGTTCATAAAGTCATGCAGTTTCTTAAGAAAAATGCCGAGTCTTGTAGCTATCTTACTACCCTGCTGTAAAACGAAGTCATATTTCCATCCAATTACAGTAATTCATATCGTTTCTCTCTTTTCCTTCTTTTTTTTTTTTTTGAAATGATATTGTTTCTCTTTTTGGTAAGAAAAGTATGCCGTTTTCCATTGAGAAGAGAAAACGACATATTATTTATTTCTCATGAAAACGACGTATAGAATGAACGGTACACATACATTACAGATTTATCAGGCGAGCTTAGACAGCGATCTTGAATCTTAATAAGCTCCAAGATTACCCGTATTCACTTTGGACTTTATCGGAACACAAATTTCAGCATGCATATTTACGTAGTTGAGAAAATAAAAGAAGAAATCAAAAAATTTTTCATTATTTAAATTCTCCAGATTCTTTTATATGACGTGTTAAATGTCTGTTAATGATGGTACGCAGATTCTTTTATATGACGTGTTAAATGTCTTTTAATGATAGTACGCATATGAGGAGAAATTTTTATCTTTTGGGCTCTGATAAGAAAGTTTTCTAAATAGAATTAAAATATTAATATAAGATATAAAATGTAGATTGAGTAACGACAAATAAAAATGTAAAGTACAGGGTAATAAATCTTTAATTTACATTTTATCTTTTTTTAAAAATGTTATGTTTGTGTGCCACAAACAAGTTGTTCATCCAAATCACATTTATTGAGCTCTCTGAATTAATTTTTCATTAATTGTTATAATTTTTTTTTCAATAGCCTATTTTGTTACAATCATTTGATTCAGATCACACGGTTAAAATAATGATATCTAATCAATGTCTAAATATTGAAGTAACCATCAAAACCATAGATTTTCTCTGGTGGGAGTACCCATCAATAGTGCATATTTTAAATCATTAGATTTGATCAAAATCATATTTTTCTATAAATGTGGTGGCTAAAAAATTGACAACAATTGGTTGGTTACAATTTGGGTGCTTATCAGAGAAATCTCCTAAAAAATAGGTCCTGTTGACACAACTTTTTATTATGTTTTTAGTCCATAGAAGAGGAAAAGTAAAAGCTATAGTCTTTCTATAAAGTGTTTAAAAGAGTTTAAATAGGTCAAAATATGTCTAAAATTTTATAAGTAACAAAAATGTTGTAATGGAGTTTATATATTATATTATTAACACTCTGGTATAAGTTTCAAAATTTATTTTAAGAATGCTTTTTTAATAAGCAGCATTTTGTGACTTTGAATAAAAGTACTTTTGGAGAGTTGAAGCATTTTTGACAGAACAAAAAAATACCTCTAAAAGTAGCTTTTGGACTCAGAAAATTAAAAATAGCTTTTAGAATGCCCTACCAAACATTACCATAATATAAGACAAAACAAGAGTGCCTTTTCATTTAGTTTAGGAAATTACAATTATGTCATGCTGAAACGTTTCTTGACAAAAGTAAAGTAAAAATAGCGAATATAGACAAATTTCACACATTTTTCTTGACTCCACATAGGCGTCAACGTTGGGTAGGTTGATGGATTTTAGGTTTTTTTAACTTAATCAAAGTTTAGCTGAGTTAATTTTAAATCTAATCTATCCAATGAATTTAAACTTTAAAAGCAACCCATCCAATGAAAATTTGAATAGATTGAATGGGTTGATCGGATTGAACATTATAAAACAAAGATAAAAAATTCAAATTAACAGTTTGCCAAATAAGAAAATTACAAAGAAATAGTTAAAATTCATTACATATTGGTTGCCTCACAACGTTTCAAGTTCCAATATTAGTCATAAACCAACATAAAGATAAAAGATTGTGAAACGGGTTCAAATACATAAGTCATAAACTAACAAACAAAGCATAATAAAAACTAAGACAACAATTGTCTTTTTTTAAATATAAGATTATATTAAAATTACAATATATATAATAAATGAAAAAAACAACTCAAATCCACCCAATAAAAAATCGAATTAGGTGGGTTGATGCGACTTTTTTTTGGACTATTTTGAATTTCATTCGGTGGGTTCAATTGGATTTATCGGATTCTCTGATTTTTTTTTTTTTTTTTGTCACCCCTAACTCCACATATCTTATTGCCTAAGGGCTAAATTCATAACTCATACGACACATGAAAAAAACCTAAAACATAAATTTGTAGACGCTTTCCACCGACAAATTCTCAAATCACCAATCAACAATCTCATTTAGACGAACACTTGTCCGCCTCTCATGGCAAGCATCCTGATCAGAAATTGTCCATTAACCTTTGCCTGGTTGGGGATATCGAAGGACAATTCATCACCATGTGTCAGACAGTTCATAGCAACAAAATCCTTCCAACCGTGCCTCTTGAAGGAAACACGTCGGTGATCATCTTCGTTTGCTTCTCAAAGCATCAATTCTATGATCCACACTGCATTTCCATTGGTGATTAAAACTTGATTGCCAACACTTACTGCACTAAGTCGCTAAGCAAGAGGTTTGGTGGCGTGAAAAATTCGATTGATACGAGCAGCGGAAGGAGTCTTGCTATATGCGTAGGATTGAGAGTTACTTTTTCTAGCTTGGGCAGAGGATGTTACAAAGATGACATTTTGAGTTACTCTGAGACTCAATTTGTAGTAGAGCCCACTGTGTATTAGTGATGTATTATGATGGATTCCTGTTCTTCTTTGTGAGGAGATCGAAATAGTATATTTATATACTCAAAATGATGCATAGATAAATGAAAAATTAACCCCTAAAATGAACCCGTGATGTTGGAAAAAAATTAGAAAGAAAAACTCGTATCTCATATCGAAACAAGATTAAGACAAAGGTCTCCTGTAAGATCTATAAAAAGAGACCTCATTCCGCATTCAAGACACGCTGAAAATCAGAGCTCTCACCTTACATATTGATTTTTGTCTAACACTGAGAAAAAAATGAATGAAAATTAATTCACAATATTATAGTAAAGTTTTAAATTTTGAATCATGCTCCAAAAGTTTGATTAAGAAAATAATAGCCTATTTAGGAGAGAAAACTTCAAGTAACGAAGTATAAGAGATTGAAAATCAACACAATTTGACTCACATATCCTTCTCTAACAATAGAATTCAAAGTATCTAACAAGAAAATGGTAGATTGTTAGGAAGGAATTAAAAAAAAAATGTTAGGCTAAAAAATTTAGTGTTTTTGTAAATTTCATATTTACTAACTAGTTACTAAATCTCATTATAATTTATTTATGATGTTAACTAATGTCATTATAATTTATTTATGATGTTACATATCCCTCCTATTTATTTATTTATTTCAACACTATCTTTCCTTCTTTTTTTTGAAAGGACTATTTTCCATTTCTGATCGTTACATTGTAGTTAGTAAAGACGCTGTGAGACTCGTAGATATAGTACATACATATTCACAATAACTTAAAATTTTCTTATAAGATCAGCGTAGAGACTCACATAGAGTACATATATAGAGAAAATTACATATTATGCTACATTTTAAAAGTTGTGTTTATTTATGCCACATACAAAAAAAATTTATGCCACACAAATATACATATTACATGTTAAATTATGTCATAAAAAATATATGTTGCATTTATAAAAAGTAAATCTTAAAAGATGAATTCTCCCTATGTTTATGGATGAAATACTAATATGGCCCAATAATTAGACATCAGCATGATGATTTCTTTAAACCAAATCACTGTTGGGTTGAACTTTTCAATTTAAACACTAAGACTAGTCATATTCATCAACATTAACGTTGAGTGCTATTATTTTCTATTGTATCATTGTTTGTCGAAAATTTGAACGCAGCATAGTTATGAGATATGTAATTTAAAGACACTTGTATCAAATATTAAACCTAAAATACTACAATAATCTAAATTTTATAAAATAAAACATATTGTAATTCAGTTGAAACCCAAATATCTTACCTCGAACTAATGTTTCCAAACCCCCTCTTGCCATTTATCTAAATTTGAGACTTAGGTAGAGAATGTTATTAACTTTCAATAAAGAAGAAATTTCTCTATATACTTATGATACGAAAGAAATTGCACCTATATAAGGAGCCGACCTAAAACACATGGGGTGGGGTGCTTGTGTTTGAATGGTGGAGCCAAGCCGATCTCCTTTTTAAGATACATCAATGGGGATTGGAAATCTTGAGTTAACTTACACCATGTTCGCACACAATAACTGTAACATTTTCATAAACATTTTATTTACCATAATTAAAACGTGGAAAGTTCACATGCCAATAGTTCATTAAATAATTCAGCATGCCATTCATATATGACCAAGAAAAAAGTATGTTTAAAATTTGAGATAAGAGTTATTTGCCTTTACCGCATATTTTCAACGTCATTGTTATCGTCATTTTCTTTTATATATAACTCTCCACTCACATGGCTATTAACCTAAATATTTAACATAAAATCTTTTGGCGTCATGCAAAAGAAGGTTGCGTACGTACCCTTTTTTCCCCTGGTTTAAGTTCTAATATATATATATTTTTTTTACTTTCTTTTTTGTCTTGATTAATAATTGGGGACCCTACCACATCTTTAATTTTTTTTTTTTTTCAACAGAATCCGCTATTGTACAACAACTCCCAATAGACATGACATGTTTCCAAGCATGCATGCATGAGTTTTGGATCTTCCTGACGTGATTATCATGGAGTGTCTGAAAGTAATATTCTTCTTATTTGTTATGATTATTTTACCTTTACTTGTGGCCCCATCAATAGAGCCTTCGAGGTACTATTAATAAAGCAATCTTCTAGCCCCCAACCAAAAACAATTAACAGCTGGTTTTACAATACTACAAATATAGTACGTCACGTTTTGTTGTCACACATTTCCACATTAGCACTGAGAAAAATCCTATGGCTATATGTACCCAAAAAATAAAAAGTCAAGTTAAACATTCTCTGCGACTGTTGCCGGAGTAACCGGTTAGGTGTCAAGATATGATTGACCAATGGAAATTCATAATTGGCAGAAGAAAGAAGGGGAACAAAGATTGACAGAAAACTGATGACATGAGTTCACAGAAGAATATAGTAACGTATAAATATATATTTTTATATATGTAAATCACATCATATGTGTATGTATGGAAAATAAAAAAAAAACAGATAATGCACGTGGGGAAGACTCTTACACATGCATGTTGCGGCTGCAGCATAAGCTCATAGTATTTTCGGCCTGTTATGAATCAAAATCAAAGTAAGCATCAATCGTTCACATCATTTTGGCATGGAAAAGTTGCATCTTTGTTCAGCAACTTGTTAGTAGTGCTTGCGCCAATTATGTGGTGCTTGTCGTGTAAAAGTCTTGGTCCTATCTTATAGATACAAGTGTTGATCGTCTGTGTGATGCTTTACCATATTCATCAAGAAATTATAGTTGGAAAGGAAAGTTCTTTTTTTATTCTCTTTTAGCAATTTGAGGTGACGGATTTAGATTTTATACCTAATTAAGTTGAAGTCAAGTGTGAGTTTACTGCTAAATTATGTCTCTAACTATAAAAGGCATGATAATTAGTCTAAGCATGTTTACTAAATGCAATGTCACGATCAGAGAAAAGGAAAGATAGTGTTTAAATAAATAAAAAAGAGGGTGATACTATCACTATAAACACTGGACTTTTAGTCACAACAAATTTTAGTAAAATTTTTAATCTCAACATTTGTTGTTACTAATGCACAATTAGTCACAAACTTTAGTTTAATTTCTGTTGTGACTTAAAACTTTTAGCTTCGTGATTTAAAACCCTGTGGCTAAAAGTTTTAGTCAAAATAAAAATTAAACTAAAGTTTGTGACTAAATGCGTATTGGTCTAAAAAATGTTGTGACTAAAAATTTTGTTAAAAACTGTTGTGACTAAAAGTCTATTTTTTTTTTTTTTTTTTTTGTAGGTGTATTAATTTTTTTAGCGTTTACATGCCTATGAAAACATAGAATGGAAAATATGTTAATCTTTTTTTAACTATTACTAACTGTAGTAATAAAAATTCTGTTCTAAATTTTGAATCATGCTCCAAAAGTACGATAGTGGAAATTATAATAGTTAGTTTAGTAGGAGAGAAAACTCCAAGCAATGAAATAGATGAGTATAAAAGATTGGAAATCAACAACTCGAATTTTTTCTCTAACGCCGGAGGAAAATAGTGGAATTCAATATAAACCACATAAGATCAATGTCTAACTAAATTTAATTTGGGTGATTTAGGGAAATGGTAGATTTTTAGGAGGAATTAAAAGAAAATGTTAGGCTGAAAAACTTACCGTTTTTGAAAATCTCATGTTTACTAACTAATCACTAGATCTCATCATAAATTTATTGAGTAAACGTTATAATTGCTAATAATTAAGATGAGAGATATTAATAAAATCTCATAATACTGAGTAAATCCGACCATTTTTTCATTATCAGTTAATAATACAAAAATATAATATAACAGGTTTTGATTACAATTTGTTATTAATAATTCATAGTAAATAAGCATGGTAGAACAAAAAATTTTGTTCCCTAATTTTCTATTATATTGTCTGTCCCTTCAATATTAATATGGTGTGACATTTAAATTTAATGACTTCCCATATATAAACGCTAACTAAGAAATGAGGTTCAAAATTTGATTAGAGAGACAACTTATAAAAATTCAACAGGAAACTCTTTAAGGTATATCTCCCATCAATTAGTTAGAAATTAAGGGTAGAATTATTCCTGGTCTTGGCATATATTCACTTCCTTTAACAAGTACGTACCGAAGGGTGTATTAGGTACATGGTTTGTCCTTATATATATAGCCTGCGCATCACAGAGACCCCATGCACATGAATACCTCTGGTAAAACAAAAGGCTGTTGAGGTCATTTTCAGCCACATTTGCAGCTAGAAATTATGCTTGAAGTGGGGTTGAGGCTTCATATTTTCTGAAGTCTCAATAATAATGGCTCTGGTGTTTTGGCTGCTGTCTTTTGGAGTACTCTTTTCTGTGATCTGCTTTGCTTTGCTGCAATGGAATGCTTTGAGGTACAATGTTGCAGGCAAGGGCCTGCCTCCTGGAACAATGGGTTGGCCAGTTTTTGGTGAGACTACAGAGTTTCTCAAACATGGATTGGATTTCTTGAACAGCAAGAAAGCCAGGCGAGTAACATGAGTTTTATTTTCATTTTTTATTTTTTTCTTGGTTATATGTTAAAATGAGTATATATTGATTTAAGATTATCTACATACATATGAAATGGTAGAATAATTTTCATTTTACTCTTGCCTTGTAAAAATAAGGATTTCAATTTAACAGCACATATTTCTCTCCACATTATATGATGTCATGAATTGGTTCAAACTGTTTTCATGCACGCTTTTCTTTCTTTCTTGTTTTTCATTTTCACAAAATGTGTAGCTTTTAGGGATTGTGAAAGTTAAAAGTAGATATAATATTTGATTAGTAGATTTGTCCAATTATCTTGCTGTTAGTTCTAATTTTAACTTGCAAAAGGAAGAAGGAGTGTGGCTTGTGTTCAAATGGGCCCACTCCCGATGCTAAAAGAATTTTTTTTTTTTTGGTCATTTAAGGTCAATTTGGTAAAAAATGACATCAAATAGTGAAGCAAAGGAGAAAGAAAGGAACAATCATATGGGACATCAGAGTACCAAACATAACACACAAAGAGATGATGAGTCTATATTATGGGACCTATATATGAGGTCTACTTTTTATAAGTTATGGTATTAAGTACTTTCAGTACTTCTAAATATTTTAAAGAAAATGAAAAAAAAAAAAAAGAGAGAAGAGATTCTATAATAGAAAAATACTCACCAGTAATGTTTGATTCTGGAGATTAAATTATGTCAAAATGAAATAGATTAAAATAAGTATTTGCATCTGATAAGTTGTGATAAAAATAATACCATTGGCAAATAATCAATATTAATAATGAATTTCTTTTTCAATAATACGATTAGAAAATAATGAAAGAAACAATGGCTGTCAAATTTCTAAAAATTATGCCTTACATACACTTGATTGTGAAAAATTTATGGAGGCAACACCTATAAGTACTATTAGCAAACAATGAAAAAACATGTCTGTCAAATTTCTAATAATTATGCTTCACATATACTTGAAGTGAAAAATTTATGGAGGCAACACCTATAAGCACTCCTGCTTTATGATTACATGAAAGGGCCTAATCTATTAATAAATTTATCAACTACAACTATTTTTTTTTATCAAAAATAGCTGTGAATCTAATATTCTAATTTTGTTCATGGCCAAGATCTTAAGCACAAATTCATCATTTAATTTCCCATAAACAGGTATGGAAAAGTGTTCAAAACTCATATATTGGGAAGTCCTACAATAATTTCCATGGATCCAGATCTCAACAGATACATTCTCCTCAATGAAGGGAAAGGACTATCTCCTGGATATCCTCAGTCCATGGTGAACATATTAGGAAAGAGTAACATTGCTGCTGTATATGGTTCTGCTCACAAGCATATCAGAGGCTCACTCTTATCCCTTGTTGGTCCTCCTGCCATTAGAGACCATCTTTTACCAAAAATTGACAAGTATATGAGATGCTTTCTTCTCAATTGGGAAGGAAAAACCATCGACATTCAAACCAAAACAGATGAGGTGATTTGTATGACATTAGCGACCCTTTTTTTTTTTTTTTTAATGGCTTAGTTATAAAAGATGTTGAGAAATATGGTTTAATTTTTTTAGCAATGGATTGTTACAGATGGCGTTTTTCGCGTTCTTCAAGCAGATTTTGGAACGCGAATCAAGCACAATTTATGAAGCTTTCATGGCAGAGTTTCATAAGATAGTTGTAGGGGCATTTACACTGCCTATTAACATTCCTGGTACAAGTTACTATCAGGGCATGCAGGTAGTATTATCAAGCACTATTTGATACAAGGACAATCATATTTTGCCTTGATGCCGTTATAATTTCAAAATTTATGCTAGCAGGCTGTTGAATTTTTTTTTTTTTTTTTCATTTTCTCAGGGAAGAAAAAGCATTGAGAGATTGTTGACGCGAATTATGGAGGAGAGAAGATCTTCCGGTTCGCAACATGATATGCTCGATCGGATTCTAAGAGACGAGGAAAACAGTCATAAGCTTAGTGATGAAGAAATAATGGATCAAATAATCACAATTTTGTATTCTAGTTTTGAGACTGTGTCAACTACGTCAATGATGGCAATCAAATATCTCCATGACAATCCAAGAGCTCTTCAAGAACTTAGAGTGAGTTCACAGTTTCTTCTAATTGAGCAGTTAGTTTCTGATATCCTAAATATTCTCATGGTTCACCATTTCATTCTGATAAAACCGTATCAGGAAGAGCATTTAGCCATTATAAGAAGGAAAAGAGAAGATAAGCCTATTGAGTGGGATGACTACAAGTCCATGAGTTTTACTCGCGCTGTAAGCAGTTTGAATTTTTTTTTCTTTGTTTCTACCAAGAAAAAAAAGGTTGTTTGTATAAATATTCTAAATTATGTACCTTAATTCAATATGCCTCCAAATTTTCATTCATCCCCTGAAGTATACAAAATCATCTTACAGGCAGTACTGCTTATAATTTCATATACAACCTGCAATTTTGATTCTAAATTAACTTGTCTCTCGAATTATTGCTTTTATGCCATCTGGCTCTCTATTTTTTAAAACTTCACACAATATCAATAGTTTGAGGGCATTCATGAAACTACATAGGTTAAGAAGCGTTTTGAACAATTTTGTCTATTTTAGGAGGTGAAAATAAGTAAACTTTTTCTCAAAATTTAACGGAAATGTTGAATTAGGTCTCAGAGGGAGGGGGCATTTATGAAATTAACCCCCCAAAATATGTGTGTGTGTATAATGATTAAATTTTCTCTTCTGATGCAGGTGATCTTTGAAACATCAAGGTTGGCTTGTGTTGTGTGTGGGATGCTGAGAAAAATAACTGCAGATATGGACTTGAATGGTATTTTCAAATAAAAAAAAAAAAAAGAGAAAGAAAAGAAAGGAAAAGAAGAAACCTTGATTTTCATGCATTTATAGCCACAAACCTTTGTAATATCCCGTTTAGAAAAACCTGCTAAAATCATATGTGCATGTGCTTGTCAGGGTTTGTATTTCCAAAAGGATGGAAAGTATATCTTTTCACAAGAGAGACCAACTTTGATCCATTCCTTTATCCACAACCTTTCACTTTTAATCCTTGGAGATGGCGGCAGGTAAGTTAACCAACGGCTTACTATTGTTATACTATCTAGCTAAAAGTCTACTAATGTCCTTAAAACACAAATAATAATGGAACTTTGCAATGCAGAACAAGAACTTGGAATCTCACAAGTACTGCCTTTTTTTTGGAGGAGGGAGCAGGCTTTGCCCTGGAAAGGAATTTGGCATAGTTCAGATTTCAGTATTTCTTCACTATTTTGTTACTAAATACAGGTTGGTTTTTTCACCATCTGTTTGACTCTCTCTCTTTCTCTCTTCTTTGAATTTTTTATTTTTTTTGTGTGTGTAGCAAAGTGATCCTAGTAATTTGTAAAAAAATTCCACTATAATTACAGTATTTATTTATTTATTTATTTTTTATGGCTGCAGATGGGAGGAAATAGGAGAACATGAGATTTTGAAGTTTCCAAGAGTTGAAGCGCCAAGGGGTTTGCATATAAAAGTATACAAGTACTAAAATTCTTTCAAGCTCCAAATGCATAATTTCATGACTAGAAAAGCATGCCGCTAGAATATAGAAATTTTTGAGGATTTTACATAATTGCATGTATGGGAATCGCATTCTCTTGACTGGTTAAATGTTACAAATTTGTTTTACTAATTTTAAATTCCTTGGACATGTTGTGAAATTTGTTATGTGTAGAGTACTTTTTGCAATTAACCAAAAAGGTTCCTCAAACAAAGTTTATGCCTTCAAAAAAACAAAGTTTATGGAAGGAGCCTGGCATAAATGATTGCATCGCTGGTTTGTTTACCATTGAAATTTGAAAGTGTGAAGGTAAATAAATGGTCGGATTTTTTTTGGGTAATTTAGAAAATAACGAGAAGGTAAAAATAGCCTTTTCTGGAGGAATGAAAATGGATGGTCGGATTTTTTTTTACTTAATTTTTTAAATAGTCAAATCTTGATAATTTCAAATTTTTTTAGATTTTTTTTTTTTTGCAAAAAATAATAATTTGTTTCATGACCAACTGAATTTGGTGAATCTCCGCATTTATATTTTGTACAATTTTATTTTTATGGTATTTGCTCCCATAAAGCTCCGAATTGAAAACATTATTTACCAATCTTATTTTGTATTTATTAATTTTTTGTTTATGTACATAGTGTTTAGCTAATAAGCTCACTCTTTATGCTTATGAATCTTTTTTTAAAAAAAAAATTAAAGAAGCCGTTCACTACAAATCATAATATTTAATATATTAAAAGATTTGAAAACAGACTAATTGCTATAATTTTCGATTAGAATTTGACTAAGTGGGACAACCTCCTCTTCTTGAGTCAGTCCGGTTACTAGTTAAGCAAGACTATTTGGGATTTAGAACTTTATTTTTGCCCTGATCCTTGATACTTTACTGGGGAATTCACATAAATATCATTTTTTATACTCAATTTTTATTTATGTCATAAAATGTAAAAAGTTCTTATATCATAAAATAGATTATTAGTTCTAAATATCCCACATGTCCCAGCAGAATATTCTAAAAGCCTCTCAAATATTCTACTGAGACATTTTCACATGTCCCGTCAAGACATTTCTATATTTAGATATGTCCTCCGAGACATTTTGACATGTCCTTCTAAGATATTTTTAAATGCCTATCTACGACGTTTTGACATGTCCTTTTGGATATTTTCCGGTGTCCCTAGAGGACATTTTGAAATGTCCCTCCGAAAACCTCCTAAATGTCCTAGCGGGAACTTCAGCAAGATCTCGTTGCGCAGGAAGACAGGATCATACTTCTTGTGGAGAGAGCTCTAGTGTAGCGGGATTTAGTTGCAAACGGAGAATTAATACAAGTATGATATAATTGTGGCAACATGCAAAGAGAAAGTCGAAGAGGTTCTTAGGAGGGGAGAAATCACAGGAAGGAGGAGAGATCTGGTGATAGAAATGCGTGGGAGAAAGGCAGAACTCACAGGGGCTTTGTAGAGTAGAAATCGACGTAGATGTGAGCGGCAGAGAGAAGAGAAATGAAGAGCAAAAGATTAGGCCCATTAGGGTTATTATAGAGTTGGAACACTATTTTTTCATTATAGAGTTGGAACACTATTTTTTCTTACTTTTTGAACTGAAGTTGGAGATTCAAATTCTAGACCTTAGTTTTGGAGATAACGATATAGATTTATTACTAGATTAGTCCTCTTACGATAGTACACTCAAAATCTTAAATGATATCTTTAGGAGAGGGAAAAAGATGGTATATTATCTTAAATGATATCTGATTGACCGTATAAATGAACATCACCATTGTTACTTTTGTTATATAATTTTGGTCTAATGTAATAGGTAATAAATGATCAGTGAATAAATTCACTATGAGTTAAAAGAAAATGACTCCGTCTCCTAGTAACATATACAATTAATTAAGAGTTTTAATATCCTTGTGCACTTAAAGATAAGGTTTAAAAATTCTTATTAACCTTAGCTTTGTTAAAAAAATGTCATAAAGATTTTCACTATATCAGTCCTTTGTCCATGCCAAACCTAACCTTTTTAAAGGGTTTTGATGAACACTAAAATAAAGATACCAATATTGTAATTTGAACTCATTGCCAAATGTTGGCTCATTATATGCTACCAAACCCAGATGGCATTAATGCTGCCCCATGTCTTAAGTACATTAAAAAAAAAAAAAAAATAGAGAGAGCTTGCCGACAGCTCGCCAAACCACAATATAAAGATTCTTCGTAATAGCTGATTACTATTAGATAGAGAGAGAGATCGGTTAATAATTAACCAAATCAATGCTTTTAACAGTAAATAGTATAAAATTTTTATATTTTATTGTTAAAAGCTATAAAGCTCTTATATGTTATAGTTTTCAAACTCAAACTGATGTTTTAAACAAAGTTCTCAAACAGCTTATGGTAAAAACATAGAACTTTATGGCAGAGTATAAAAAAAATAATATGATACATTTAAGATCTGTGTCAGATTCTATCAATTTTATATAATTTTAATTTTTAATTTTTTTTATAATTATATTTAAAATTCATAAACATGTACTATAATAGGATACACATGGTAGAAAACAAAAGAAACAAAAAATAAAAAAACAAAAATACCATCACCAACACCATGTGCAAGGCATGTGAACTTCCAAAAGTTAAAAAACATGGAGAGATGGTGGGATTCAACCACTATAGCAGATCATAGTTGTGAATGGTTTTGGGAACGTTTCGTGCAAACAATGTGTGAATCTCTACTACATTTTTTTGGCTGTCAAACCATGTTTTTGTTCCTAATTAACTAATCATAATGAGAAGATGCTTTTTCTCATCCCCATTCAATATTCATTAACTCCCTTATTTTATTCCTTTTTTATTCTTCTGGGGCAGATCTCAACTCTCTAAAGTCGCTTAATATATATACATGAACACTTTAAAACACGAGCGCACCGAAAACCGTAACAACGTCGTCTAAATTAAGGTTTAGTAAGCAAGCAAGACAAGTAAGTACATTCTCACCTGTAATATGATAAAAGTTTATGAAAAAGTTTTGAGAACACGTTTTATGATAATTTTTAAGTTTGTTTTTATATATTTTCTCATGAAAACTCTTGTTGCAACAAAAAAATTTAACGAATGTTTCAATGATGAGGCGTGTTAAAAATATATCTATATATATATGAACGAAATATTAATCTTGTTATTGATTAAATATCTTAAAAATCAATTACATCTTTTGATCCTTAGGGAACTTAGCCTGACAATCTCCCATTGTCCTAAGTGAGTAAATATGACATGTTATGCATCTTCATAGCTTCTATTTGCTTCTAAAAAACCCCCGTTGGTAGCATCTTCCTAAAAGTATTAGCTGTGTTGTCCCCAGATACAATCTTGCATAATATAACTTGCCCATTCTCCACGAAATCTTTTATCACACATTGCCAGAAGGGTAGAATTTCCAATGCCTTTTCTTGGCAGCCACATTTTGAAATGTGTTGTTTGACCAAATTAAATTATTTTGAGATAAGCATGTTTCAAATAAGTTGTTTATGGAATGTGTATTCCCATGTTGTGTTTTGTGAAAAGTATGTATATACATATACATATGTATATATATATATATGAATGTTTTCATTTTTGAGGATTTGGTTTTGAAAATGTGTTTTAGATTTAAAATGAGATATCTAAGCACAAATGATTTGCAAACACCACTGGGGATGTGTATGGCTCTCGGTGGTTGGTTTTACATAACCACATAAATCGTGTTATGTAGAATGTAACTAGGAGATAGGTTGCTAAACCTCGATCAGGGTGCTCCATAGCTTAGGCAATTGGTTGAAGCACAATAAGTATATTTGGGTATAAGATATCAATAATTTTTGTGGACATGAAATTTAATTGAGATGTCTTGTCCTATTTTTACTTGTTAATTGAATGTTCATGTTTTAATTACCTATTTATTTACTTATCTGTTTGTTTAAATATTCTAAAATTTTTGTTCAATGATATTCTATTAGGCCATTTGCTCATTTGTTTGCGTTTTTAAATTAGCTCCCTACAGGTGCTGCCAAGGATCGTACCGAGTAGACTATATGAGTTACAGTTTTGACGCAGAGTTGGTCCTTGTGTGGATATCTATTTACTTACCGTTTATTCTTTTTTAAGTTTAGCAAATAGGTGTAGAACCTAAACTTTCATTATTTTCTTTCATCTAGACTTTTTAAAGGACTGTGATTGATGCCATTTGTTAGGGTGTTTGGAAGGTGGTGGGAACCAGTGGTGAGAACCACTTTTACTGTAGCATATGAGAACTTTACACTATAGCAATTTTTTTTTATTGTTTTCGTAGCATGTGAGAGCTTTTTACTGTTCATAACTGATTTTGTGGTTGTTTAATTTTTTGTTGTATGATTAGAATTTGAGATTTCGACATCAATCCTTAAGTGATACCTGAGGCATTTTTTTAAAGGACAAATTTCACAAATTTCACGAATTCTCATTGAACTATATCACTTTTATCAAAATGCCTCTTAAACTTTAAAATATACTTGTTGTTCCTTGAACTATAATACTACTATATAATTACCCTCAAAACTTTGAAATGTGTTGGTTTTAATAAAATATTACTTGTTATGCTCATTAAAAGGATAAATACATCAGTTTATTTAAAACCCTTCAAGAATTAACTTGAATTACGGTGCATCCTTCACTTTTCCTCCATTTTTTTTTTGCTTTTGATTAGATACTCTAGGGACAAAATATACGAAAGTTTGATACCTAACTTGTTTATTTAAAATGAAAAGGACGTTCTTATTAATATCTAAGTATCATATCTAATCTCAAATCAAACAAAAATTTAGCAATTCTATCAAAAAAAAAATGTTTTAAAGTTCAAGGGATGAATATGGAGAAATATTATAGCTTAAAAGGCACAATATATATATTTCAGAACTCAAAGTATTGACATAAGTTATATAATTCGAGGGGAATTTGTGAACTTAGCCCTTTTTAATTTGTTATGTTTGAAATTTTCTTGGAAATATATTTTCTTTCATGCCCTAATCACTTGGTAAATGTATTAGAAACTTTGAAATTTGTAGACTTCAAGTTATCTATTCTAAGGGCAAAATGGTCTTTTTGAATACACGATCTCAAATTGGAATTCCTTTTCGTATTCACCTTTGTTTATACTTGGTTTAAGAAAATAAATAATTGCATGATTAAATCTTCATCACTCTATTTTCCTATTGAAAATTTTGTTAAAGTTTATTCAATCTAAATTGTTTCTTAAACCCTAATTATTTTCTTAAACCAAGCCAGAGTCGTGACAGATTTTGATTTCAGAGCCCTAGATTCTTGAACCTTGGGACAAGGACATCAAACAAACCACTAACAGTCTAACTTTCTTTTCAAAAGATAGATTGCTTCTACGTAGGAGGGCTGCAAACCTATAGCCCGCTTCGAATGAAGAAATCTTGAATGCCATATATGCAGTCTTCCAAGGGATGGCGACATAGGCCCACAATGTGCAAAAGGCAAACAAAAGAAGCATAATTATATCCGTGAGTTACGTAGGGCATCGAATCTGATGTTCTCTCAGTAGGCATAATATTGGTTAGAGTTATAAAGAAGCATTTGAGCACAATAGGGGTCCTAACAAAATACAGGATCAAGTTTGCTACTTACAAGTTTTAGAGACATGTCGAAATATGGTGAAATCAAATGAAAAAGCTTCATAACCGTGAGATCACGACCTAGTAGGAATTCAAGGACTTCTTTTATGAAAAATATTTTCCAAGGTACTATGGTGAGGACAGAGTGATGGAGATTATGGAATTGGAACAAGGGAACATGACAGCTATAGAATATGAGGCAAGGTATTCATAACTAATCAGGTATACGCTGGAACTTTTAAGATCTGAGAGCACTTCGTGTCCTAAGTTGGAGAGGGGACTAAAGACATAAATCCATAAGTCGCTAGTAGCCTTATAGATCCGTTAGTACAACAACTTGGTCTTCAAAGCTGTACGTGTTGAGAAGGGCAATCTAGCTTACAATTAGAGGCGGGAAGCTAACAAAGGTTCATGTAGGTCTCATAAGAAGAATAAGAAGGGTAATCATCGCTAGGGTTAGAACAATGACAACGGTGTTAATTCTAGGAGTAGCAACTTATCCAAGACGTATATGCCCTAAGGAATAAAAATGTAACATATTTTTGGAGACATTTTTATTAATAAAGAAGTTATTTATTATTTATATACCAAATTTTGTCCTCTTTACGTTCATATTTGTTGAATGTATGTTAAGCAAATAAAAGTCTGAGACTGTCGGTCTAAACCTTTAAGAATTGAGCATATGATGGATAGATTATGCGGAAGACACGATTTTTAAGGTGACGGTCTAAATCATAAGATCTGTATCTATATTCTTATTGGGAGATAGTTTGTTTTGACCATCAAAAGTGGACTTTGTAAATAAAAACATTGGTATATTACCATAAGTGACAATGTTTGTTTGGGTTAAAAACATATGGAAAGTGGGGCCAATTTTTTGTCACTGGAATCAAAACCCCATGGGGGATATATGAGATTGCTTTAACAATTATGGCATGCCAATGAGAATAATAATAAAATAAAGAAGAATAAGAAGAACAAATACTGTTTTTAGTTTGGACTCTGTTGTTTAATTGTGACAAAGAACACTGTTCTTTCTCTCTTCTTTTTTTTTCCCCTCCTGTCTGTAAATTATGTCACATTTGTCAAATGCGTCCCAGTAACGCCATATTGTGATTACAAATCAACCATATTATATTTGGTTTTTTATGGAAAAAATGTCAAAATGTGAAGCCAAAACGCCAACCATTCTCTGGTTGTGAAATGAAAGTATTTGTCCCCTTGAGTGTATGACTGCTATAGGAACATGTCAAGTGTAACAGTACGGTTGGATGCCTCTGCATTCTGTCAATGATTGAAAGTTACCCCCGCCCCCAATAAAAACTCTGGAGATTTTTAAAAGACTTTTTTCAAAAAATGTTATTCGATTAATTATTTTTTTTTTACATAAAAAAATTAATTTTTTAGACATCAAAATAATTTCAATTTTTTTTATTTCTATTTTATTTATGTTCATCTTTTTGATACAGTCATTTTTTTCTCTGAAAAAAACTAGGACAGCTTTAGTGCTTAAAAAAACTTTTTTTTTGTGCAAAAAAAAAAAGATCATTTACTTAATTTCAAATTTTGTTCGGCTTTTTTTTTTTCAAATTTTTCCAAAAAACTCTATGGCATTTAGAAAATGAGTTGAACTGATTGAGTTAGAACTGAAAGTACTATAACATATGTTTCTACTTTGTTTATGTTCCTCTCTTTGATACAGTCTTCTTTTTTTTCTCTGAAAAAAACTAGGGCAGCTTTAGTGCTTAGAAAAAGCTTTTTTTTTGTGCAAAAAAAAAAAGATCATTTACTTAATTTTAAATTTTGTTCGGGTTTTTTTTTTTCAAATTTTTCCAAAAAACTCTGTGGCATTTAGAAAATGAGTTGAACTGATTGAGTTAGAACTGAAAGTACTATAACATATGAGAGTTTTACGTTATAATATATTTTTATTTTGCACTGTAATATAAGAGAGATTTACACTATTTAAGTTGAAATTGAATCTATCAAACACTCTTTTAACCCTTAGTTCAAAATATGACTGACGATTCAAACCGTATTTTCAACAATGTCTTTCTCTCGTATGTTATGTTATTTTCCATTTCCAACCATATTGTTGCATGGCGTATTACATTACACATTTTTTAAGGGGAGGTTACTTATCTGTCTTAATTCAAAAATTAAAGATGGGGGCCTATTCTTAATATGGAGAATTCGTGGATTATCTGCTTGATATGAGAAGAGAAATATTATAGTTTATTTGGTAACTTAAAATTTTTGTAAATAAATTTAGTAGCATGGTGCATTTTGAAAAAAAAAAAAAAAAACCTCAAAGGCAACTGCAAAGATTTTGACATTAAATATATCTATACACGTGCTTCCAGTTTCATAATTTATTCTTCAATTTTTGAATTCAGGTTATATGTTCAATTTTTGATATTTTAAAATTATATCTAATCAACCATATGTATTTATATTATTTAATAAACGTAAACATTAAAACATGAAAAGCTTGCTAAAAAGTTTATTAAAAGCTTGTTTGTGATTATTAATTAAAATTAATTGATTGAAATTATTATAACATTTAAGAGTTTTATATTATAATATATTTTTACATAATATGATAACACATAAAAATTTTATACCGTAAAATCTAAGAGTTTTGGTCTGAAACAAGAGTAACAAACGCAAGGTAAATTTTTTAAATAATGCGGTATTTGGTTAATTTGATATCAATGCCAAAATTAATAAATTGAGTCAAAATCAGGGGACGCAAATGACATTTTGCCATGAACAGAGTTCTCCTCTGCAATTATATATCAAAGACAAGTACCTACTTTCCAAGTCCAAATTTTCTCTCCTCTTCTTTTTCTACTGTCTGTATCTTTCTCTCTCTAAATCTCTCTCTGCTTGGATTCTCTGCAATTCCTTATCAATGGCGAAAGCTTCGGTCAAGCCGACTCCGGTCCTGAAAGACGAGCTGGACATCGTGATCCCGACTATCCGAAACCTTGATTTCCTGGAGATGTGGCGGCCATTTTTCCAGCCCTACCATCTCATCATCGTCCAGGACGGCGATCCCTCGAAGACGATCAGGGTCCCCGACGGCTTCGACTACGAGCTCTACAACCGAAATGACATCAACCGAATTCTCGGCCCCAAGGCCTCCTGCATTTCCTTCAAGGACTCCGCTTGTCGCTGCTTCGGCTACATGGTCTCCAAGAAGAAGTACATCTTCACCATTGACGACGATTGCTTCGTAAGAAAATTGACGATTTTAGATCTTGATGATGATTGATTTCTTGATATTTGTGTTGTTCAATTTTGCTTTTTTTTTTTTTTATTAACAGTTTTCAGACTTATTATTTTCTGTTTTTGTGTTATAATTTGGGTGTAAAGGTTGCGAAAGACCCATCTGGGAAGGAGATCAATGCGCTTGAGCAGCATATAAAGAACCTTCTGAGCCCATCAACGCCATCGTTTTTCAACACCCTTTACGATCCGTACAGAGAAGGAGCAGATTTCGTCCGTGGATATCCTTTCAGTCTCCGGGGGGGCGTCCCCACCGCGGTGTCTCATGGCCTCTGGCTCAACATTCCTGACTATGATGCCCCGACTCAACTCGTCAAGCCTTTGGAGAGGAACACCAGGTGTGTATATATATATATATTTGTGTATATGCTTGTTTTAGCTTCAGTACCGATTTACAAGTTAATTTTGTTGTTAGGTATGTAGATGCAGTTCTTACAATCCCCAAAGGAACCCTTTTCCCCATGTGTGGGATGAACCTTGCATTCGATAGGCAACTTATTGGACCAGCAATGTATTTTGGACTCATGGGTGATGGTCAGCCAATTGGGCGCTACGATGATATGTGGGCAGGCTGGTGCATGAAGGTATATAACATTTTTTCTCTTGCTGATTTGTTCCTCTGAGAATTCTAAGTATAACCTACCAGTAGAGCTCCATTTTTTAAAATGCCGGATTTTAATCAAGTTCTATCAGTTGGCGTACTTTATTATTATTTTTATTTTAAGGGGATATTATTTAGATCTGCTGGTCAAAAACATGCGCCATCGGTAGAGTAAATTTACCATGAAAAGCTCCTTTTGTCTTCTGCACAACCTTTATTTTTTCTTTAGATACACTAATTTGGCTTTCTGGTCATTAAGAGTTGTATGCTAAATCATAAAATTCTAGGATGGCAGATGTTTACTTGATCTTTGTTAGCTGTTGAGGCCAGTTTGGTGGATAATTTACTTGACTCTGTACAAGTATGGTTTAGGCATATTTGTATGTGCAACTTCTTGTCGCAATGTCATAAGCGTGCCTTTCTCTTACTGAATAAATTTTATTGCTTTGGTGGTTATTCTTGGGAATATGCTTTATGCCCTCAAATTGACTAAATTTGCTTATAATTAATGTGGCTGCTGAGTTGTGAGATCAGATCTACCGCACTACCTTAACTCCCGTGAATATGTAAATTACAAAACGTCTCTCTGAGACATCACTATCATAGAGACTCATATTGATGCATAAAATTCTGGTGGAAAATAATTTTAGCGGTACATGTAACTTTCTTTTAACTCTTATTAGGTAAGTCATTCTTTTGTATTTTTCCTCATTCTCTTGGGTTTTTTTTTTCTCTCTTTGCAGGTCATATGTGACCATTTGGGATATGGAGTCAAGACTGGTCTACCCTACATATGGCACAGCAAAGCCAGCAATCCCTTCGTGAACCTTAAGAAGGAGTACAATGGCATCTTCTGGCAAGAAGAAGCAATTCCGTTTTTCCAATCTGTCTTGCTTCCAAAGGATTGCACCACCGTGCAAAAATGCTACATCGAGCTCTCCAAGCAAGTCAAGGAGAAGCTTGGCAAGGTTGATCCCTACTTCAATAAGCTAGCAGACGCCATGGTGACATGGATTGAGGCTTGGGATGAGCTTAACTCTACTGCAGGAAGCACAGGAAAGTTACCAGCTAATGGTGCTGCAAAGTGAATGTCCATTGACGATATGATTCCTTTCCAAAGTCCTAAGTTGGCAGTTATTTTTTTCTTTGGTTTATTTAACTTGGTCCTGTTACTATTTCCATCTGTTTTTTTCATTAGCAATGTTGTTATCATTATTTAGTTTAATTTCAAAGCAATTTTCCTTGGTGAAGTGATAGGGCATCTCTTGTACTTTGAAGGATACCGTATTTTTTGAGATATTGGAGTTATGGAGCATCCATTGTGCTTTGAAATCACAAAGGTATTAAAGCAAAGTATGACATACCGACCAAGAATGTTGATGGGCAGTGTGAATTCTCCCACTAGCAGTTTTTGCAACTGTCTTACAACCTTTGAACGTCATCTGTTTCTGTTTGAATGTCAATGGGTTTTACTAATTGAGGGGAAATGATCTTATAACTTATCAGTTTTGATAAAAGCTGGTCTCCTATGGCGGGAGGACCAACAATGGATCAGAAAGACCCGATATGCTCACAAGGAGAATCATATGAAGCAACAATGTTAACTCTTTCCAAATATGTTCACCATGGACAGGATATCCATGATCAAGTCCTTTCTCTTCTTTCAGATATAAAAATAAAAATATCAAATAAAATAATTTTCTAACTCAATTAAGTATCAACAAACTAACCACAAAAAAACAGATCCCGATCTTGCCAAAAAGATCTCTCTATTTTTAAAGAATAAAGTAGCCCTACCAGGTCAAGAGCGCTCACGTTTTGGTCTACTTGCGAAACGCAAGGACGACATTAGTTGTCAGCGACATTAGTCTTTGCCTGCCTAGTGTGTTGGTCTGTGATATCAATTATGCTTAGCACTTCAACAAAGTACCAAATACCAAGAATAAGTATTGCTATTGAAACAACAAAAACACTAATGCAATATGCATCTTATTTGTGATGATTATAATCCAAGGGGATGTCCTTTGATTCTTGAATGGAGAATTTTTATAAATATTATCTTTTAAAACTTATTTTTTATAAATGTCATAAATATTTTATTATCGTATAATTAAACAAATAATATAAGTAATAACATAGTATAACTTTTTTAAATATAACATAAATAAAAACTATATTTAGAAGTGCATCATGACATGTAATTTTCTCTTCCTTTTATAAATGAATACAGGCCCATTTCCTTGTTGCTTTGCTGACGTGAGGCTCCCCGAAAGGAAAGCCACCACACAACCGTAGGCTTTGTTGCTTTTGCCCACTACGGCTCCTTTGACACTTTTTTGATTGGAGGTTGTTTTTGACTTATGTAACTGTCTGTAACGACCTATAGTAATTGAAGGTGTTTGGTAGATGATTTTTCGGATAAGTTGCTTCTAAGAGTTGTTGCTCAGCATAGAAATTTGAAAAGCAGGATATAGGTTGCTCTTTTACAGCAAATTCTGCTATCATAATTCAAAATAACTAAACCAATCATAATTTAATACATAATTTTGGATATACTCTTTTTTCATTACAAATTAAAATAATATCACTACCAAGAATTCAAATTTTATGTTACGTAATTTTTTTCACAAATAATTTTTTGTGACGTAATTAATTATTGTTCTTATGCTTGCTTTTTTAGGTGAATAGATGTACAATTTATCTTCAATAAGATTAATTTATCTTTTTAAAAATATATTGAATAATAAATATGTTAGGTTTTTAGCATTTTAATGTATAAATATTATATTGATTTTAAAATTAAATTAAAAACTAAATTGAATATATGCTTAGTAAAATATGTTTATTTCGTCACTATACATCTTCACAACAATTTTGTATATAGTATGTCAAACATCTATAATTCTACTTCATAGGCAGCTTTAAAAAAATTTACTAAACGCTTACTCGCTTCTAGTCCACAACACAACACAACACAACAACAACACATTATAGTAAAAACAACGCAACATAATAATACCAAATTGGCCTCATGTCCCACCTCTTTGCTGTAGAGCAACGAAGAAGTGGTGTACATTCTAGGGATCACCATCAAGTTCCAGAATGAAAGTCTTTGGTTCTTGGTTAGTGACCCGAATGCGCTCATAGCCCCTCAACACGGACCGATAAAACTCACCTCCTGGGGCAATGGCACATCGGAAATCATCATCTCGAGGTGTTGATCTTGGGCATGTCCCTGTCTGGTGTGTTTTATTGGCACGCGGCAAGGAGCCCTCTACGGCTGTCATGCCCCCAAACCAATAACGTTGAGGCTTCATTCAAGAAAATAAAACAAATTTAAAGGAATGTTTAGAAAATTTGATAAAGTAAAATTTTCAACTTTTAAATGACAAAGATGGCATATTTAATAAAATCCTCCCGCTAAGTTTCCATATATGAAAACTTCCAATTCCAACGTTTTATATTAATGAAAATATGATTTTGCCTTTAAACAGACCGAAACATAAGTCCTCCAATTTTAATTTGCGAAAATAACCCTTTTTTTTTTAGGAGTTTCAAGATGAGGAGAAAGTTCATCAGAAGACATCTCAAGCATCAGGGCGGGGATTCTCTCCAAAATCCCAAGTACATAACTGAAAGAAAATAACCGCAATATCACAGACATTAACCAAAGTCCAAAACATAAAGAAAGTCCAAAACAGGAAAAAAAAAAAAAGGAAAGTCTATAACTATTATATGCCTTGACTGATGATAAATAAATTGATTAATTATATAATTGTATCTTTTAGTTTTAACAATTTCTCAATTTGTCCCGTTTTCATTAGAAACTACACCTCGGGCGTTGTAACTATCACAAACTACTCGGTATTATGCTTACATTGTCTGTCAGGAGGATTAAGTAAAAATAAAGAAAAATGAGCGAAAGAAATCGAACAAAATATACCTTTCACAAAAAAATATAAATTCAAATAAAAAGATTTTAATAAATTAACAAGCAAATGAATAAAATGGAATTGAACAGTAGCAATTTTTTAAAATTCACAGATTTATAAACCTGCCGTATACTATATATCTAACGTAATGCTAGCCAATCACCCAAGTTACAGAGTATACTTCACCGAGTTTTGAGGTCTTGTCCTTAAAGTTACTGTTTCTGTAACGCAATGTGTAAGGCTATATAAAAAGTCAACTGTCGAGATGCATACACCATGACGTTGTTTGAAAACTATTTATGTTCACAATTTCTTATTCCAAGTTTAAATTTCTCAAATTCATTTCAAAATACCGTTACTTATGATATTTACATAATTATATATTTTCTTAAAAATCATTTATTTCAAAAAATCTCATATCATAAAACAACTCTTAGCAAAACACTTTTTATCTAAAATACATACTTAAGGCCAAAACATAATTAAAACATGACTATTAATTAAGGGATGAGAATTACACCTCCCGACAATTGATCTACAAATAACTTCTTAGACACAAAACTAGCACACTACCACAGTAACGTAAGCTCCAAATACGTCATGATCTTAGGGCATATTTTAAGTTCTAAGCTCAAATAAATAAATTTCATACAAGTGTAATTATGCTTATTTATTCATTAGTGTGCCCTAAAAATAAAATATGCATTATGAAAATAAATGTAGTATTTTAAACAGAATAAAAACTAAAACCAATTTGCATTCTGGCCTAAAATGATTTTTAAAATAGGACAAATTGAAATAGGATTTAAAAACACAAAAAGGGGAATGTAGGTGAATTTTTGGCCTAGGACCGACTTTGTAGAAAAATTGGGCAGAGGCCATGTTTTCCCCAGGCCATGTCCTGCACCGGTCTACTGCTGGCCAATCCGGCCGGCCGGCCTGTTCATCGCAAACTAGGAAAATCTCAGTTTGCACAGCCAAACTTCCCGAGTTTGAGACTCGTTTTTCATGTTTTAAACCAAGTCACTTAGCATATTCAAAGTACAATCCCTATTTTCAACATCACAGAAAAAAAACATTTTTTTTCCCAAATTTAAACATCCAAAATCACTACATTGATCTTCACATATCCAAACCACGAAAATAAACGAAAATAGACCGTTCTGGTCAAATCACCTTGCATGTATTGAGAGCACGTTCCATTCACTATTAAATAACTAACAAGGTTTGTTAGTACCTTGTTAGGTACTAACATTACATTGGAGTAAATTGTAGAGTTTTATTAATAACTAACAAAGTACTAGCATCACATTGGAGTAGCGTTTTATTAATTGAATAATATATTTTAGTTTTTTCACGTGATCAGTTTGTTTTTCAAACTCCTAATTACATAATTATCCCTTACCGTTTCAATTATTTCTTCATTTATGCATACCTTTTTAAAAGGTATAAAAGTTTTCCTTCAATTTGACAAACTTATTTTAATTTTATATTACTGAGTTAAAAACTCCTTAAAATATTAAAAAAAGCTTAGATACTGCTTGAATTGTAAATTTATAATCAAAACAATTACCCAAAGAAATTAATAAAAAAACACTCTTAAAAAAGTCATCGCAAATAGAAGACTAACTTTCAAATGTAACTAAAAATCGCTTATCGCCTCCAAAAACGACATGCTAATTCTAGCATGCCATTATCTCATATATACGCATTTCCAGAGAAACTTGTGTGGCATAAAACAACGTTTATGTGTTTTAAAATTTATGCCACAAATTTCTTTGTTATTCAATTTATGTCACATTTTATTTTTTTTTGCTTGGTCGTTTGTGTGACACAAATTCGAAACTATCCTATCCGTTGCAAAAATCCAAATATGAGATTCTTTTGTGGTGTTCCTCTAAACTTCTCGCAATTCAAACAGACCATCATCTTCACGCAGCATTTTTTCTTCTATCAACCTTAATGCCTGTTCTTTTTTTATTTTTTTAATAGACTGGAGCAACGCTTGCGCAGATATATGTTTTCTTTTAGTTCTATTCAGCTTTATAGGTGGTCTAGTTTCAAAAGTTTACAGGTATTTTCTTTTTCTGTACCGTATTTACAGGTATACAATTGTGGATACTGAGATTTCTACGACAATGCTTCAATTGAAGATTATTAGTCCAGACCACTTTCTCAGTTATAAACAGTGTAAAGCTCTTATATGCTACAGTAATAATAAAAAAAATCTTTACAATGTAAAGCATTCATATACTACAGTAAAAATAGTTCTAACCAACGGTTCAAACCACCCAGCTAAACACCCTATAAAAATATGGTTTAGTGATATGGTTATTTTTTTAACACTTACTCTTTGCTCGGATTTTTAAGGCTTTAGTTTGGGATAGTTGCTACCTGCCAGTGGCAGATCACCGTCATCTGGGTTTCCCCTCCACGGTCTCATGCTCTTATTGGAGATGTCTAAGTTCTTGCCACGCTATACCAACTTTGTATGTTGTCTAAAGTTGCAACTATAAATTGGAACTCTCTATTACAATGGTTTGTCTTTTTGTGGTGGCAACATACTCCCAAATACCGTCCAGCGACTCTACGACCCATCTTCCCACCATGGACTCCCTCTATTGCTAACATCCATGCTCAAACTTGTGGTGACAGATTAGGAAAAGTTGACATTTTGTATATATTATTAAATTTATCTATATTGATTTTTAAATTGAAAAACTCTTAGTTTTACAAGATTTGATTGTCTTTAAGTAACTTACTCAATTTTAAAATTGTAATTTGTATTTATAGAGTCTATTAATAATACTCTTTACTGATGAATTTTTGCTATCTTTTTAATTCATAAATACAAGTACATTGTCGTAACATATTAAATCTTTTCTTTAAATTTCCATGAGTTAAATTTGCCAGTGAATCAACAAATAAATAATTATCATAACATTAAATGTTATTATATATATATATATATTTTGTGTGTATTTCAGGTCAATTTGATAAATATCATTTCTATAGTACTAATTTTGCTTCCTACTATTTTTATAAAAAAAATTAAAACCTACCACTTTTAAGAAGTAAAAAGAGAGAGGAGAGAGAAAGAGGCACAAAGAGAGGCAAGTGCATGAAACATAGAGTGAGGGAAGGGAGATAAGAAGGGTTGGGTGATGAGATCTTTATAGAAAAATTTAAACATGTTATATATCAAAAGTAATATAAATAAAGGTTTAAAAAAAAGTTGTACAAAATATTAAAGGCGTTAATCAAGCAGTGAGGGACCGAATTTTCTAGTGTATTCCCTGTCAGCCTTCGCTGGCTCCATCATGATTGGACTTCCCTTGAAATGAGGTTCGAAAAGCAGACAAAGCCTCCGTCATTATTGGGCTTTCATGGGCTAGTGGGCCAAGTTTCATGAACGGAGGGCCCAGTACAACATCCATGGCCCTCTTTCTCCTCTTCCGTCTTTCCATCTCTTAAAGGTCATTTGCCAAAAAAAATTTTTGGCAGGCCTACTTATCAAAACATCCCTTTTCTAATGTATTTCTCACGAGTCAACAATTGCAGGCAGCTGCGGCTGTGGCACCATGCCACCGAGTCCGAGAAAGAGAAACATTCGTTGACCAAAAATCTCAGACCGTAAAGATGCCGCAGCTCTCGAAGCTCTATACAATGGCAGAAGCCTCACAGCACAACACCAAGGACTGCTGGGTCGTCATCGACGGCAAGGTACCTCTTCTCTTCTCTTCTCTTCTCTTCATCCATGGGTTTATTTCTTTTTTTCTAGATCTATTTCACTAAAATATTATTCAATAATCTGTATATTGTAATTGCCAATGTTATATAAGGCCATAGGAATTAGTATGAACTTAGTTCTCAAAGATTTTGTTGTTTAAATTTGTTTAGCTTGGATTTCTTGTCTCACCCTTTTGCCTTGAAACGAAGAATTTGCGTTTGATATAGCCATTTCCAACCTATGAATGATGCTCTTTATTATATACGACGTTACCAATCAGAAAGTTAAATCCATGACGTAATTGGTGGCTGTAGATGTATATTGTGTGGTATCTCAAGCATGACTAAGATGGTAATTTGATCTTGTAATTTAGCTGATGTAATGGAATGAGTTAGGCTTTGGATTTTGGGTCTGGTGGAAGAAGAGTTCTAGTCTAGGCTTTTGTGGAGTAAAGGAGTAAGGCAATAAAGTGATGATCTCCAACCAAAAAAAAGTAAGTCTTTCTTTAGTGCTTGGGTGACATGGATGATTTTTGTGTCAGGTTTCATGTTTTCTGATTCTCTTCTCTCCAGTGGCTACGATTAGGTTAATTTTGTAGCTGTGAAGTGTCTAGAATTAGATATGATCACATCAAGGATGAACTATATATAATTATTTGTTTCTTGTTCTGTTGTCATTATGTTTTATTAGTGGTTTGGCACACTATAATTTTTTCGGGTCTTCTGATTTGTTAAGAGATCAAGTTATAGAAACAAGATATGTATTTTTTTTTTACAAGAAAAAACCTTTCCTTATTAATGATTAATGAATTACGAGGAGAGAGGTTGAGCTAGAAACAAGAAACAATCAAAAGGAGCTAAAACAAAAGAATAGAACAAGATATGTATAATCATATGTTCTGTTAGAACCGTGACTGATTATCTGTTCAGTTTTCTGTGATTGTGGCTTGTCAAAATAGTGAATTACTCATTTTGATGCTATCCATTCCTTTCGATCTAAAGACGTTATCTTTTATCAATTTTCAGGTGTATGATGTGTCGTCATACTTGGACGAACACCCTGGCAGAGATGATGTGGTGCTTGCTGCAACTGGTATGTTTCTCATGCTTCCAAGTTAGTTAACTTTAGCGTAAATCGTTAAACAAAAAAGAGATGTGGATACGAATACAAGTACAAATCCTTGACTTGAACTAACCTTGTGCTTTTGATTTCATCGAAGGGAGGGATGCCACTGAAGATTTTGAAGATGCCGGGCATAGCAAAAGCGCGAAGGAGCTCATGGAAACCTCTTGCATTGGTGAGCTTGACGCCTCTGCAATTCCTGAACTCGAGATCATCTACAAGCAGCCAAGAGGTTATGCGCATAAGCTTGTAGAATTGACAAAGCAATATTGGGTTGTTCCCACTGCGGTTGTCGGCATCTCTCTTGTAGTTGGTTTCCTGCACTTGCGTAAAAAGTGATGATGCATATTGCACTCAATACAATTTTGCTATTATCGGCTATCATCACAATTTTGAACAAAGTTTTCAAGCATGGTAGCCAAAAGTACTGGCCCATATGGTTAGGATTTCAAATATTTAAGAAATTATTATAAGCTTAGAAATTGATTTTAAAGATTTGATTAATATGGGCATGATTGAATACTTAGACCCGTTTGGTTTCGTTCTTGGAATTTTTGAAAATGTTTTTGCACATTTTTTGAGGCAAAAATTTTCAAAACACTTTCAGCATAATTTTTAAAAAAATTTTATTTTTCAAAATAAAAATATTTTCACCTATTTTAAAAACAATATCAAACAGCCTTGTTAATATTTGAGAAGATAGTATTCAGTAATACTGTCCTTTTTGCTGAGCATTTTACTGGATAGAAAGAGCTGAAAAAACAAAAACATGAAGCTAGTATTTGGCTTTGGTAGCGTAAGTAATAAAATGATGACTGCAACCATCGAATCTCAATTCCATGTAGGATTTATGCATGTTGTTGCTTTGAAGACGATAATTTTTTTAGAAGAACTCCATCTCAAAAAAAGAAAATCTTAGCGAAACTTTAAATTACTGTCGGCACCGATGGAAGCGAAAATAATGGTTGCAAGATTAAGGTATATTTCCGTTTAATCAAGTTCACGTCTTATTCATTCAGGATGCCATGGCGTGTTTGCATTTCCCTTTTTCATCTAAAATGTGTTGTAGGGACTGATTTCTAAATTATTAAATTAAAAAATTGAGGACCAAATTATTAAATTGCGAAAAGGACATAACTCTTCTTATATTCAAATAATTATGTAAAAATTACACGATGTGACATTTTTTTAAGAAGTAAATTAAAATTTGTTTTTCTTTTATAAATATCGTTTATATGTCTTTTTTTTATATTACATATATTGAGAAGCCAAAAATACTCTTTAAGTAGACTTTATTATGTATTTATTTTTATTTTAACAAATCTCCTTATTTTTCTCCTAATTGAGTTGTTGGAAAAAAAATGATATCAAAGAAATACACATATACTTAGTTAATTACAATATAACTTAGAAAATAAAAAAAAATCAGCCATGTTATTAAAATACTTACAATAAAATTTCAAAAAAAAAAATACAAGAAGCAATAAAAATTGAATATCATTAACTTAATGTAATATTGTTTGTATTACCAATCCATTACATTAGCACATCTTAATTATCACTTGAAGTCTTAAAAAATAAATGCCATTAAATATCATTATCGTTATGTATCATTAATTTAATGATATATTAATTATATAACTGATAAGACACATAAAAAGACTTAATAAATATTATTTTGTTAATTTAATTAGCTATCACCAAAAAGGGAAATGTCATTATCACTTGAATTCTTAAAAAATGAATGTTATTACATATCATTAATTTAATGATATATTAATTATATAACTTACAATATACAAAAAAAGACTGAATAAATACTATATCATTAATTTAATTACAACATCTTAATTCTAATTTGTCGGTAAAATTATGATTCTATAAAAAAAACTTTATCTTTAAACAAAAAGAGTTTTAGAATAGTTAGTTTGGATACCAATTTAAATTTAAACAACAAACAGCCTAATTTCAGATATATTTTTTAAATATAATAATATTATAATCTATTTAAAATCTTATGTATATTTTAATTATCTTAAAAAAATAAATTAAAACTAAAAATATTATTATTTAAATTATTAATATCTTTATATATATATATATATATGTATTAAAACATATAAAAAATATACATAAACTAAACACATATTTTACCTCTACAAATAAAAATAAAAAAAGGCAAAACGTCATTCTTGACGCAATGATTATCTTATTTATATTTATGGAGAAGATGTATATTATCTTATATTAACAGGCAATTTATCGGTTAAAAAACATGTGTTTTTTTTAATATAAAAAATAAAGTAGCCATTTATCCAGTTAAAACTTTTTTTTTTTTTTTTTTTGGCCTTTCTTTCAAATTCTGCCACTACAAATTTACAAACCAACCAAAGGACCTCAGAAGTCCGCTTGTTTCCCCTGAATAGGAGAAAAGGCAAGGAAAAGGGCGAGAGAGAGGGAGAGCGTGTGAGGGAAGGAAGTGGTAGCAGCAATGGCGGGGCTGCAGCAAGGTGTGCAGAAGAACACACTCTACGTCGGTGGACTGGCGGAGGAGGTGAACGAGTCGATTCTGCACGCCGCCTTCATACCATTCGGAGACATCAAGGACGTGAAGACTCCTCTCGACCAGGCCACCCAAAAGCACCGCTCCTTCGGTTTCGTCACCTTCCTCGAGAGGGAGGACGCTGCCGCCGCCATGGACAACATGGACGGCGCCGAGCTCTACGGCCGAGTCCTTACCGTCAACTACGCCCTTCCTGAGCGCATCAAGGGTGGCGAGCAGGGATGGGCCGCGCAGCCTAGTAAGCAAACCATCACTCACTCTCTCTCTACTCTCTTTCCTTCTTTCCTATCAAATGTGTTTCCTTTCTTCGATAAATTGACAGTTAGGGTAATCGATTCGTTTGCTAATGCTTTTGGGATTAGGGATTTGAGTACTGCTGATTTTGTTGTTTCTGAATTTTGGATTTAGGGTTTTAAGAACTTTAAGTACTTTTTAGAACATTAAATTGTGCTAAAAATTATGCCTTTGGTATGCATTATTGTACGAACAAAATTGCTGGTTTAGAAAATATTCCAAAAATCATAGCTTCATTGTTGATTGTTGAACAAATTAGAGTTATGAAGGCCTTTTTTGTAACTTGTTCTACTGGGATAAGATAAAGAAAAATATTCTTTGTACGAATTAGCATTTGAAACATAATATTGTTTATTCCTAGATGTTAATGTGTGTGTGTTTTTATCTACTTTGATTTTGACAGTTTGGGCCGATGCGGACACGTGGTTTGAGAGGCAGCAACTAGAGGAGGAAATGCAGCGAATTCAGGCAGAGAAAAGAGCGGCAATGCAGGAGGCTGAGGAGTTGCATAGGAAGAAAATGGCTCAAGAGCGAGAAGGCGAGAAAGAAGACGAAGGAGATGATCCCATGGAGAGGGCTGAAGCAGAGGTTTTGAAACAGGATCAATGATAGCTAGCTAAAGCTCAAAGCTGCCAGACCACTTGCTCAATGTTTGAAATTCTATACTTCCTATGCCTAAAAAGTTAAAACTAAGTGGGAATTGTTTCATGGTTAAGTTCCTGCTCGATGGACTGGATTTTGTGGAATTCAAGTCCGAGACTCTGAAGCAGTTTTAGCATATCTTTCTTGTCCTTTGATATTTCAGTCACAGAAACCTGTTGAACTAAACAGGTGTTTATTGTAGATTTGAGGAAAAAAAAAAATATTGCAAGATGTAAGATTGGCTTTCCATCGTCTACTTTTATACTTTTATTCCGGTATTTTGGTGAGTTTAATTTATTCCCCTTCTGGGGACCTTTTTTTTTTTGGCTGAAAGCTCCTTTTGGGGGCTTATCGATTATGAAAAGAAGGCAACTGATTGCTTTACAAAGTACAAGTAAAGTAGAACTCGTGGATTTCTGGGAAAGTTCAAAATAAAACCATTAGAATTGTAAATAAGGTTTTGACGAAGCTACCAAGGATTTCAGTACAAAGCGAACATGTTAGAGAGTTGAGAACTTGGTCTAACTAACAACGAAACAGAACTCCATCTGTAATCGGATTCTTGTTGCAAAACTTTGACGGAGACACGGTAAAAAGATACAGAATTTCCCTCAAAAAGATTCAAAATTTCCCTCCAAAAGATACTCTAAAACACATCATGAGTTAGTTTGCAACCTTGTGTCGATTTCACGAACAAAAATGGATGCAGATTCTTTGAAAGACGTACCATTATGGCAAAAATATGCTTATTGCACAAAAGATACAGATTTTCATGAAGCAAGACTTTGCAGGATAAAAAAAAATTCACGGTTTGCCCAATTTCCAAAAATGATGCAACACATCTCCTTCTCAACATTGCCCCACATAACTCGACGGCATCTCGGTTGTTTCTCACGTTGTGTACTCTCACAATGTTGGCACCAGCCAGAACTGCTGCGGCGATAGAGGCAATAGTAGCAGGATCTCTCTCAACTGCAGCAGGGCGCGAACATAGTTCGCCTAAAAACCTCTTTCTAGAAGGTTCTATAAGTAAAGTAAAGGTGCATCAGACAAGGCCAAACTTTTCTCTGCAATCTCGGCTTCGATCTTTGGTAGCCCCGAAAGAATATCCAAATTCTGTTCGGTAATCTTTGTGAATCCAAGACCCGGATCAACAAATATCCTCCAAGCTGGGATACCTGATAATTCGGCATCTCTCAGCCTTGAGTAAAGTTCGTAATCAACATATTGTAGGTTTTCACTATTCTGCATGGTTGATGGGTCTCCTCTCATGTGCATGGCAATATAAGGAACCTCAAGGTCGGCGACAACCCTAAGCATGTCGGAATCTAACTGCCCAGCAGACACATCGTTTATAATGTGAGCCCCTTTGCTGACTGCTTCTGAAGCAACTTCTGAGTAAAAAATGTCCAACTTCTTGTAGCTCCTTTACACAAAACACCATAGAATATGCTGGCAAAACCAGCCAAGAGGCTCATTTCTTGCTCTTCCTTTTCAATGAGTCAAAAAGGCTAGAAACTACCATTTTTGTCTTCACTTTTCTTTCATTAATCCTAAATTTCGTCCAGAACTTCTCATACTTCTTTCTCTCTATTTTTAAATCCCTTAAACACATAACAATTGAAACCAAGCCATAGAAATTCAAATTACACAAAACAGACCAATTTTTCATCATTTTGAGCTTGAAAATTTAAGTATTTGACCTCCAATAAAACCCCAACTTCAAACCCTATAAGGTAACATCTATATTTATGTTTCTCATGATGAAATGAGGTTATCTTCTGTTATGTACAATTATAGATACTAAGAAAGTAAATTAGGATAGATTTGAGCTTAAACTAAGTTACTTAAACTATATTTCTTTTCTAATAAAATCTTATCAGTGTTTCATAATTTAGTTTATTGTAACTATGTTGCTTATTGGATATTTTAAATTGTCTCCGAGGATTAAGAATGATTAATGATAAGAAATACATTTAGCTTATGATTAAAATCAAAATTAGGACAAGCTGAATCTTTTATTGGCTTTCTAATGAATTATTGATATGGTGAACCCTTTTCATGAATTTCATTACAATCATATTGATATTAAATGTTTGATTTTGCTAATGAAATAAAGAAACTTGATTTGGTCAAGAAGTGATGAGACTATTATATGCTTTTATATTCTTGGTTTATCCTTAATGTAAATATGTCTATTTATGTTAGAAACCTCGTTGTTATGAGTTTATGATAACATGTGACTTTATATTTATTTATTTAAGCATGTTGTATGATTGAGAACATATAAAATGATTAAAAATATGCATACTATTTTAGGTAATGTTCAAAGCTGCTCCTACTTTAAGTCATTATAATTTTATCTTCATATGTGATTGGTTTTCTTTTTGTGACATTGAGAGGAACATGATTTGATTATATTTGGTCCTTTAGCACAACAAATCTCTTAAGCGGACTGATCTTTTCACTCTATAGTAAATTAGAGTTGAGATAAGTAGAAACTATCATTTACTGCATCCCAAAAACTATGTAATGTTCTTTATGTTTTAAGGTATATTGATTGGAATGTTATTATTTAACAATGATATAGATTGTTGAAAAGCATTTATGATTCGTGACATTTACATTAGAATATGTGATATGATCTAAAAATGAAATGAAGGTTTTAACTAAAATGGGCATATAGTGCTTAATTGGTGGTGAACATGGGAGGGGTCCGTGGACCGAACAAAAGGTGGTGATTACTTTGAGGTTGAAAAACTAGGATAAGAAAAGCCACAAAGAATGAGACTAAATGCAACAAGTATGTGAGGTTTAAAAACCAAGATGGAAAACCCATAATATTATTATTGCATTGGCTAAATTATGATGAACAGGTTCCGAAAACCGCAACCTATCTTTACCAGTTAAATACCACACTCTAAGGGTACCCAAAAGTAGAGAGAATTGTCGAAAGAAAACTGATAAAAGAATATGTCTAATTGCATTTTCATTCAACATTTATATTTATGTATTAGTTTCTACTTACTGACCCTTTAGCTTATTATAGTTCTTATGATGCATGTGAGGATGTACAAGGTTAGCGGTTGACTGGATATCCAAAGCTGTCGGACATAGATTTATTCATATTGCATGTTTTGGATTAGCTTTTGAAGCTTATTTTTGAATTTTGTTTTGTCAAATTTAACAGTTCTGTTATGGTTTTGTAAACAGATATATTACTAACTATAGAAGTGATAGTATACACTTTATCCTATTGTTGAATATTGTATATGTTATAAATAAGAAAATGAATGAAACAACATTTTAAGAACTCTTTTGTACTAAAATTAATATTTTAAGTAAACCATAACATTTATAATGTAAATGAAAGATTACTACTCTTTATCCTAACAAATTAGACTTTTCACGAGCTTACTATTTAGCTTAAGAGGTATTATATGTTTGGAGGGTTGACTAAGTGAGAGAAATGGGTGGCACGGTGGGGTCGACATAGTTATCGTGGCTCTAAGTTGTGGGCTAACGGATGGGAGGCAATAGAGTGAGTGGCCAATGAGGCTATGGTGGCCTCGGATGTAATGACCGAGAAAATTTTACTAATAAAACCTAATATTTAATTGGGTTTAATTAATAAATTTACTTTTAAAAATGTAAATTTTTATAAAAGTTGTAATTTTTGTAAAAATTATGATAAGGTATGAATAAACGGTATTGATTGTAAATTTCACGATAAATGTGATGCAAAGTTGGATATGGTAAAACACAGATTTTATGAGTTTAATTACTCAAAAATTTGTAAATAATATTCATAAAATGAATTTTATATCACGATTAATTATGAAATTGTGATATAAACGAAGGGGTGACTAGAGTGTAAATAGAACATAGAGGTTGTCCAAACCGTAATCAGGGGTAAAAAGGAGGCCGAAACAGTACAAGAATATTGCTAAATGAAAATACAGATACGAAAAATGTCATGTTTGGCCTCCAAAAGTGAACAAAAAATAAGTTAAATATTTTTATACTGTTTAAGGATAGAAAGTACACTGATTTGGCCATGGCAGTACAAGAAAAATACTGCGTGACGAAAAATTACACAGTGTAAATTTTTAGGCCCCACAAAGTGGACACCTAACCTAATTTGATTGGGCCACCAAGCTTAAAAATGTGGTCCAATAACATGTTGCCACCTAGGGGTATACTCATAGGCTACCATGAGTCATCAAAGTGGATAAGAAGCATTAAATTCAACTTATCACAAAAAATTTCTTTCTTTCTTTCTTCTTCCTCCATGTTCGGCAGCCGTTGAAGGATCTTTCAAAAAAAATTTCAACCTCACACTTTGCAAAAATAGTCCCAAAACAAGTTTTAGAAGCAAGCTTAAGGATTTTCACAAGATTTAAGGTAAAATCCCAAACTTTTTAACAAGTTTTCAAGGGATTTTTCATAGGTAGAAGGGAAATATTAATTCATGGAATTTTTACATAAAAAGTAAGCTTAGAAGGGAGTTCAAAGGGATTTTGAAGGCTAGAAACCAAAAGGGTGTTATTTTGGTAAATTTTGAGTTTTAAAGTTTCAAAATTTTGTAAATTTTGTTTTGATTTTTATTCTCTTAAATCCATGTGAGTTCTTGAGCATATATTTGATGAAATTTCATGTATATATGATGAATGACATGTTTAAGTTGTGAAATTTTGGTTTATGGTGCAAAATGGTAGTTTTTGCAACAAAAGGATATTTTTGTAATTTTAAGGTTAGTCTTTGCAAAAATGATGTTTGAGCCTGAGGATGATTTGAATAATGCATGAAATGGTTTATGTAGGGGTAGATTTATAATTTTGAAATAAATTTTGACAAAAACGCCTTAAGGACCAAATTGAAAGAAAAAGTTCTTTCTCGACAGAATTGAAAAATGACAAAAAACACCCTTGTACAGTAAGATTTTGAGAAAAGTTAAAACATGAAAGTTGTAGATCTCAACAAAACTATTAGGCTTTGAGGATGGTTCTTTGAAAAACTCAACTGTTTGTGAGTTTTTAATTTTTCAAGAATTTGTTAAAAGTGAAAAAGTGTTAAAATGATAAAAATGTCATTTTTCAAAATGATTTAAGGTATGGTACCTAAAGTAAAAATGTTTCTTATGAAAAATAGAAAATTTTGGTTCAAAGAGAAAAATTTTAGCCCCGAGGGCAAAATTGTCAAAATTTACAATTTATGGGCTAAATTGTAGAGTTTTATAAAAAGGGGGCATAAGTGTAAAATAAAGAAATACGAGCCACTAGGATATTATTTTAGAGTTAATAAGTGGCTATTTTTGTTAAAATAACGAATCGAGCTTGGGTAGTCAGTAAGGCCATGGAGGGCAAAATCGTCATTGTTGCCCGCATAACCCAAATTAATCTGAAATGTCTCCAATAAGAAAAGAAAATGATTAGAAAGATTTTTGCCCCTCATAAGTGACAATATGGCAGAATTAGATAGAAATAAGAAAACAGTTATTTTCAGGGTTGTGTATAGTTACACAACTCGACTAATTAAGTAATGAACGTTTTATAAGGAAATGTATTGGAATTGGCTAATAGTTTTATAATTGGCCAACAGGATCCTAGGAGTCTAGGAGAAAGGGGACCGAAGTTGATTTAATGAAATTGCGCAATGATACGAACACTTGGGCCCTAGTTAAAGATAAGAAAAGTTTATAAGAAAGCATAATTGAATCATGCATTCATTTGAATGTCCATGTGGGATTTATGGGACTTACTGGGCGTTAGCTCATTATGTATTTCATGTTGTAGGTATTCCGACAAGAAGGTCAGAATAAATCTTAACGATGAGCTGGCGGACGGATGATGTATGCAGATCGAGTATGGAGTCCGCTACTGAATGTTTTCGCTATGTATATTTTAAGTTATTTTGAAATGAAATGTTAGAACATAAAAATATTGTAAAAGTAAGAATAATTATGTAAATATAAGTGTGTGAAAGTATTTTGGAAGTTATCAAAATTATTGTAAGTAAATTATTTATTTCAATTTAAAAAAAAATTCTTAAATTTTTGCTTTAAAGTAAGTAAGAAAGAGTTTTATCACAGTCCAAAAAGGCGGGTTATGACACCGGAGACGAAGGGCAACGGGGTTGTGGGTGTTGCATAGGTGGACTGGTTGGGCCGATGAGTTGGGGTGGGGTGGGGCTGGCTGTCACAGGTTGAGGGCAAGGGAAAATGGTCTGGTGTGGGGGGAGGACACGGTGGGGAGTGTGACAAGGTGGGTTGGGGTAGGAGGGTGTTACGGCTGTTTGGTTTTCGGTTTGGGGTTCTTTACAAAATAATAATAATAAATGACTAGTTAATTAAAGAGAGCCTTTTTTAAATTAAGTTTAGATTTGAGGTTTCAAGTTGTTAGATCAATAAAGGAGATTAAAATGGGTATTTCTATATATCTTACATATAAAATTAATAGAGTTTTAACAAGATTAATCAGTGTCATTAGTTTTGGTAAATGAAGTGTCTGTCTTTTCAACAAAACTCAGGAAGTCTATATGTCATTTACCCGTCTTTTTCCTGTCTTTGAACTTTAGAAATGTGATGTTCTCAATTTGTCCATAAAAATCTATTTGGATTGATTTTTTTTAAACATAAAAAATGATCCAAGTTGTTAAGATTGTTAATTTATGGATAGAGTTCACATCACTCTTTGAGGGTAAAAATGCAATCATACTTAAGGGTTAAATAAACGGAAGATTTACTTATTTTCTTAATAATTTCTCTGGTGGAAAAATCACCGGCATTCGTATTTCGCCGGCGTTTACTAGTGGTGAGCGGCAGCACTAGGCTCTTGACTTGGAGCACACAATGGTTTACTGGTTGTGCCTACTGTCTGGAGGACAACCGCTGTTATTATATAGAATATATGATAGGGATTTGACGGTCAAGGATACAACAACAAGAATCATACGATGGCTGATGTTGTTTTTACGTTAAAAGAATGTTTGTAAAGTATAGTTAGAACTAAAACTTTTAAATTGTAAACTGTATGATATAAGAGTTTTATACAGAGCTTAATTTCTTTAATTATTATAACATATTAGAACTTTATTGAAACACTCGTTATTTTAACGGGTATGATTTTTAGTAAAATCATATGAATAAAAATATCACTTTAGTATTTTTACTAAGTCTCCATAGTAAATATTTAAAATCTACCTATCACTCACTTCTACCAACCTTGTCCCACTACATTAATGCTCAATTAAATAGCATCCTTATCATTTGGAGACATAGAATTAATTCACCTCAACTACCAGGAGACATCGATATGTTTTCTCAACCACATTTTTAACGCTTCCTTCATTTTCTTCTACAACTTACCCCATTTGCCCCCTCAATTATAATAACATTATTTGCTAAAAGTCTTCATGGGAGACATGATAATATTTTCTTTTAATGCTCATTTAATTCTCTTCCGCTCCTCAATTATCTTGATGCCTATT